>PVJI01000458.1:93866-262979 GCA_004026765.1 Micronycteris hirsuta | reverse complement strand
CGAAACGTGTTGGATGGAAAAATTAAACAAAAAGAAAACCAGGACAGGACAGGGGCCTTTTCGGCCCTAGGCATGTCATTGGCGAAGAGGCCTTTGTGTCCCCTCAGCGGTGGCTGGCGGAGATTTTGGGCCAAAACCTGCCCTGAGAAGTCACGGCCTTTGTGGACACCCCAGAGCTGAGTTAAGGGCGTCACGGAGATGTTCCCCTCCACTGCCCGGGCCCTGCTCCGGTTCCTCTCTGTGCCAGGCCCGGGGCTCGGGCAGCGTTCCTGGTCCCGTCCAGCTGAGACCGGTGCTGCTGAGGGTCCCGAGCTCAGATGGCCAGGAAGAGAGGCCGCCCTCCCGGCCGCGCCAGTGGGTGCGATCTGTGGACGCGGCAAGTCTTCCCCCTTTAGCGAAATCCCGACTTGGCCACTCTCCGGAGGTGCTTCTGGGCCGCACGGTGTTGGCGACAGTCACAGCTCTATTATCATAATGCACGAAAGTTACATTAGGAAAGAAATGCATTTTAAGGTTTTTTGCTGGCAACATAATGGAAGCCTCATTCTGCGTGCTGGTACTAAAGAATCAAAAACAGTTTAGTGGGGGCTGCGAGCGCTGCTCCCCGTCACCGGTAATGGGTCTGCGGCGGCGTTTGCCTCCTTCCCAGCCCCGCTGCCGCACATCAGCGAAAAATTATGTTTTTTCCTCGGCGCTACAACACCCGTCATCTTTATAGGCTCGCGTGGTGTGAAATGCCTCCCGCTCCTCGGCCCCGTCCCTCCTGTCATTTACCTGGTTCTCCGCACCCGGGGTCAGCGCCTCCTCTTATTAATGTTCTGTGTGATAGAAGCCAGCGCCCGGCGCTCGCGTGGCAGCCAGCACGCGGCGACTGCCAGTGTGCAAAGGGCAGGCGGGAGCCCGGCTTTATTTTGTTAACCCGCTTTGTTTACTGGACCGGCAGTCAATCACCGCCCCTCCCGCTGCCCGGGCGCCTGCCTCCGGGAAACAGCCACTGAGGACCCATGTGCTGCTGAGCCGGGGGAGCCGGGAGCCCAGCTCACATCATGAAGACAGGGCCCTGCCTCTCTGGACGTTTTACTCCCTGGTCAGTAAAGTTTTCCTGGCTCCAGAGGGCCTGGTGAGGGCCAGGCTCTCCAAGGTCACACTCTTTCAGGGGCACGAAACGGTGGGGATGGCTGGGGCCAGAGTCACCCCAGGGACCCCTCCCGGCACACTGAGCTGTGATCCTTGGCCAATATCCACCCATGGCCACGGATGCCGGCTGGGGGGTCGGCTGTGGACTTGGCAGATGGGCTGGGCAGGTCACTGCTGCCCTACCCTGCGCAGCCCGTGTGGCTGGGTAGGAGTGTGACCCAGGTCCTCCCCTATTTACACGCAGGTAGCACAGACAGGAAAAACACACACACTCTCCTTAATTTTAAATATTAGATAATTGTCATGAAAAATAGTGTGTGCGGGCCAGACCCAGCTGGACCAGGGACTGGTGCTGACTCCCCGAGCGTGCCTCCCCCCGCCGCCCCCTGCATCTCCCGCATCCTGAGCTGGCCGTGTGCCTCAGTCTTGGCTTTCGGGAAGGGGCAGGGCCAGCTGTCCGGGCCTGCCTCACGGGACCTCACAAGGTCCTCCAGGTCCCGGAGCCGTCAGGGGTCGAGCAGCAGGAAACATCCCGGGGGCCAAGCGGGCCGCCCCCTACCACCCAGAGCAGGGCCACTGGCCCCTTCCCGGGCCTCCAGCTGTGGTGTCAGCTCTGTGCGTGTTCTGTGGCAGCTTCCCAGACCCAGGCTTTGCAGGGGCCTTGAGGGGAGGTCAGGCCGGGGTGAGCTCTGGGCTAGAGATATTTGGGAGTCTGGAAAGGGGGAGATCTGGGACGTCGCTGACCCAGCAGCCGTGCACGGCTGGACCTCTGGGGTCCTGCGGGTGAGACCGTGTCTTGTGTTTGCCTCACCGTCTGATCTGCTGCCCGCTGCGTCCTGAGAGCCCCGCGGGCACGCAGAGCCTGCTTCGTGATTCTTGACCTCAGAGGCACACCAGGCCTCACAGCCGCGTGGACGAGGCTGAGCTGCCGCTTTTGGTGTGCTGACGAGCTGCTGACATGAGAGAGAGAGAGAGAGGGGTCTGCTCTCCCTGAGCCAGTTGGCACTCGTTCCCAAGGTGAGAGGTGTTGTGTACCCTGGAGTGGGGGGCGGGAAGGTGCCCGGTGGCGTCCAGGCCTGGGGAGGACCCCTGAGCACCATTGCTGACTCGCACATCACCGCTATCTGCAGCCTGCAGCACGGGGCTCCCGGCGCCCGGCTCAGGGTACCACAGAGTCGGATGCTCTGCTCTCTCAGTGCTGCTGGGGATGGCTCAGAACCGAGGCCAAGAATGTTGGGGTGTCAGGCTCTGGGGGCCCCCATCACTGTGGCCCATGGCCCTGGGTCTGTTGCGCTCTTGGGCTCCTGCCCCACTCAGTTCAAATTTTTTCTTCTGTCCATCCATCAGCACCCAGCACCCAGCCACCCAACCTCCCACCCATCTGCCCACTCTCTATTCATCCACACGCCACATTCCTCATCCAGGCCTTCCATCCATCTGTCCACTTGTCTATCACCCATCTGTCTAGTCATCGTCCACCCATCCACCCATCCATCCATCATCCATCCATCCACCCATCCACCCATCCATCCATCCATCCATCCATCCACCACCCATCCATCCATCCATCCATCATCCATCCATCCATCCATCCATCATCCATCCATCATCCATCCATCCATCCATCCATCATCCATCCATCCATCCATCCATCATCCATCCATCCCTACATCTGTCCATCTCCTGGTCCATTTCTCATGGTGTCAGGCACTAGGCAAGGCTGCATCTATGTCCCTTCCCTCAGGGGGCTGGGCTCATAATTACAGGCTCAGTTTCCCTGGCTCCCCGCTCCTGAGCCTTGTAGGGTGGAGGAGGCACAGGGTTTGTGATTCGTGACAGGCAAAGTGTGGTGAGGGCTCACGGCTGGGAGGGCCCGGTCCCGGCTGGAGGCCTCAGCGAGGCCCGGGGAGGGGCCGTACGAGCTGAGCCTGGGTACTGCTGGGCTGTAGGCACAGTGACTGAGGCTGGGGTGTCCGTGTGGGGGGCTTTCTTTTCAGTGGGAGGCCCAGGGATGCGTGGGTGTCTCTGCAGAGCTTCCCTCAGGGGAGAGGCTGGGGTTTGGCCCCCTATACCCTCCCCCGTGGTGCCTAGTCTCCTCGTGGCTGTTTTGCACAGACATGTCCTTCCCCAGGGGGAGTCTGTGTGAAGGAGACTCCAGACTCCACGTGCGAGAGGGCCCCACGTGAGGGCAGCTGCAGCCCAGCAAGGGGGCGTCACAGGAGGGTCTCGGCCAGACCTCAGGATGCCGCTTCTGCGCCTGGCAGGGTTCCCGATGCCACAGTGCGTCCCCTCCCACAGGGTTCACGGCAGGAGCCCCGGGAGGCCCCACAGAGGCCAGGCAGGTGGAGGGCGGCGAGGCCCTGGCGCGCACGAGGTCCTTTCTCCGGGGTCCTCCTTCCCAGCCCGCCCGTGGGCCGGCTGGGGCAGCTCGCCAGCTTAATGAGAGCTGCGGCCTGGCTGTGGGCTGAGTGATTGGTATGCATTGTTTGGCTTCTTTCATTAATTCCTGCCGGCATGTGGGGTTCGGGGATGAACAATAGCAGGGCCGTTCGGATCAATACCAGCTTGCTGATAGTGCCTATCTGTTCTTGGAGCAGATTATGTGATAAATGGCGTGGCCCGCACGTTTTGACAGGTGTGTGCTGTACGGCCCAGGCCAGGCCGCTGCTGTAGGGCCCGTGGCAGGAAGCCAGGGAGCAGAGAGGAGACTTCCTTCCCAGTACAAACCCCTCCAGAAAGTGTTGCTCGAAGCCACAGACAATGAATTTCTAGCAAGAGGGGGTGGGAGGTGGGAGGGCAGGGCCTGGGCTCCCCGGGAGCCTGCCGGGTTCCTTGAAGGAAGGTGACTGGCTTACAGGTGCTCCCTCAGCCATCGATGTGCCCCCGAGGGACGCCCGACGGCAGGTGCAGAGGGCGTGCCTGTGCTGGACGGGATTCCGCAGAGTGGTGAGTGACGGACAGGGAGGGGCCAGGTTGGCTCATGAGGCTGTGCTGATGGGTGGTCGTCACATTCAGTGGCTCTCAGGGACCTACCGGTGGACACCCTGGTTCTTTTCCTGCTGTCCTGCTGAGCTGCCTCCCCCATTGTCTGCAGAGGGGGCTCCAGCTGCGGCCATACCACTGGTATCCGCTCTGCAGATCGGTCAGTCTCTGAGGCTGACCTTTTAGATTGACCGCCCCAGCTATCCTGGCGCCTTATATAGGGCCAGCCACACAGGGCGTGTTCCATAGTGACCGTGAGAGGGGCTGCCTGAGTTAACCGCTTGTGTGTGGACGGCAGCAAGGCAGCCAGGTGAGCCCTGAGCCGGATCCTGGGGAAGCAGCTGCATGTCATGGCCCCCTGGTGACAGCAGCCTTTGAGTGTTTGGAGAACAAAGCGCCCCAAGGCATTCCTGGGTTTGACCCCACACCTCGTTCTATAAAGTGGGCGGAGCTTCCCCAGCCCATGTGACAGAAGGGAAATCTAGGCTCGGATGTAACTTCTGTGCACCCACCTGAGGGTGGGGGGCTAATAACTGCCTGGCCTCCTCTGGGGTGAACGGTGGCCCATGAACGGCATCTGGGGTGCCAGGGATGGACTTGGCCATCCCAGCTGCCCTGAAGTCCACCCTCCGGAGAAGAGGAGCCAGAGGCCCCTGGGGAGCCATCGTCCCTGGGATGAGGACCCTTCCCCAGGACTCTGTGCCGAGCGAGAGGCGTGGCGGGGGCTGGGCCATCGCTCGGAGCACGCGGGGCAGGCCATCTTAGTTACATCTTAGACTCTGCTTTTCGAAATTTTCAGCAACTTCCAGAGGAGTGATCTGACATCCTTAACTTCAGCATCAGGCACAAATGAAGCTTATGGACAAATTAACATAAATCATTAGCATGAATCACACAGGTTATTGATAGCCGTACGCAGGCCTGAATCACAGTGCTGGCCAGGGGTTTGGGTTGCCTGGCATTTCTTCCCGCCGTCCTGGCCCTTGGCCACCTGGGGCGGGGCCTCGGCTTTCTTTTCTAATTTTCCTCCTCAGCTGCGGCTGCCAGGGACACCCTGGTGCTGGGTGGCGTCTTCGCTGCCTCGCTCTGCCCTCCCCCCTCCCTTCCAGAAACCAGATTTTTAGTCTGGGTCAGACGCCATCCCCGTCTGTGCTGTCTCCTGCCAGGTGACTGGTGGGAGTGAAATAGCTGGGTGACGCTGTCAGGGTGTGGCCTACGCAGACTGGCTGCCATTTGGGAGCTGCCCTGTTTACTTACACGTTTGCCCTGGGCGCCCCCCACCCCCATGCTGGTGTGCTGGTCGCCGGCTGTGACCCCACCCGGCCCAGATGCAGGTGTGCTGTTCACGATGAACAGGAATGGTGCTTTCTCAACAGCTCAGCATGCTGAGGGGGAGGGCATAGCCAAGTAGAATAAAGCAAGAGCAGGGCTCTGCTGTCACCGATGGCCCTGTGAAACATACCCGGAGGACGTGGGCCATTTTTGCTGCAAGACGCGGAGGGAGACCCCACTGGTCTGACCTGGTTCTCGGTCTGTCCCAGCGCAGTGCGGGGCTGAGCTCAAGCTCAGTGGTGGTGAAGGGTGGGTCTGGCCGGCTGCACCAACCAGGCCTCCCTGGGCTCCTCGTGGTCTGGAAAGGCTGGGACAGGGCGAGACACCCGGTCCGACTGTGCGAGTGGGCGGGGAGCAGTGAGTGCGGACGTGGGGACGCCCGGGGCTGGATTCCCGGCTTTAGGTTGTGGAGAGATTCCGGGGCAGAGCCCCAAGCAGCCCCAAGCAGCGGGGCTGCAGCGAGGTGGACGCGTGCCAAGAGCATGGGAAACCGGGGCTCTCTGCAGTGACAGAGGGGGCGCCGCCTCCCAGGGAGACAGGAGCGAGCTCCGCGCCACCCAGAGGTGTGGAACCCAGGCTCTGCGCCGCTGGTGGGGGAGGCTGGGAGGAAACAAACATGAGACAGGGCCCAGGCTTAAGGTCCTTGCCCACCTGCGGAGCCAGGAACCCGTGCTTGCGCCGCAATCTGAGTAATGAAGGGAAGCCGCCGGCCAGCCTCTAGTCCCTGACCGGGGCTGAGGGGCAGCTGAGGACTGGCTCCCCGGCCACACCTTTGTCCTGCACGTCCTGTGGTCGGATTCAGAGGGCGCTGAGCAGTCTTTCCATGGAGAACTTGGCGGGGGTGGGGGGTGTTTCAGGAATGTGACCTCCTCACATGCCCCTGAGGGTCTCTGAGAATCTAGAGAGCCTGGCTGGCAGGGGCAGGTCACTACTGACAGATTGTGGCAAGGTGGGGACATTCCGGATGGTGACGGCTGGGCCGGCCTGGGTTTGGTGGATGAGAACAGAGCCCCAGCCCGGGGGTAGCTCTTGGCTGGCCCGGAGCCCGGCTCCCGGCCGTGGTCCGGACACAGTTGCCCCTTGGCTGCTGTGGTCTGCTCTCCAGAGCACCTGCTGGCATCCCGTCCTCGGCACCTGTGTGGGAGGGCGGGGCTAAGAGTGCTTTGCTTCAGGACACGGGATTTAAGAAGGGCTGTTCACATTCTGGAAACACTGCCGTCATGGAAACCACCTGGCTTTTGCTAGACTAAATCAGACAGAAGATATTTTAGCCTCAGTCAACAAAAAGTCCCAGGTCAGTTCTGTCTGCTTCAGGTGAGGCTTGATCCAGCAGGTGCAAGCGTGCCCTGAGTCCCCCAGTAGGAGCCTCATCATCAGCTTCCGCACAGTGTCCCCCCTGCCCCCAGGAGCTCTGAGTCCCCCGCTCACACAACCCATTGTTTCTGGCATCCAAGCTCTGTGTCACTCAGCCGCCACCACCACGGTCGGAACCGGGCCATCGTTGCTGAGGTCAGGGTCGGGGCAAGCGCTGGCCAACCGAGGGGGATTTGTGTCCAACCTCGGTGTCCCCCCCAGACTTCATGAGTGAGAATGGAGGGGCGAGCTGAATGACATGGATGCTGCCGCAGCAGGAGGAGAAATGAGGGACTAGGAGAGTGTGTTGGCACTTCCCCGGGCGTCTGCTTGGAACCACAAACACTCCCTCACGGTGCGGCTCCTCGTCAAGGGCAGGAGCCGGGGGCCAGTCCTAGGGCGGCCTGTGCCAGGCCCCTGCAGCCGCGACGTGGTTTCCTTACTTTCTGCAAGTCTGAGAAAGTGCCCCGACCTCCCACCCCGACAGGGCCATTCCTGTCACCTGCTTAAGACAGTAGGATGTCCTTCAGGGCTTCGAATGCCCCCAGGGCTCCCTGGCCACCACAAAGCTTGTATTCTGTCCGATGCTTCACGTTTCCTGCTGATGCTCCACCGAGAGGAGCCGCAGGGGAACCAGCAGCGCCAGCCCATGCCGAGTTAGAGCCACATGATCCCCTCTGGACAGAAGGACAAACCTCCGTCTCTGTGGCCTGGCAGGTGGTCAGGTGTTGCCCAAGGAAGGCCGGTCTCTTGGCCACACGCGCTACTACACGGTTTGGGTTCCGGACCCTGCCTGGGGCTGGGGGAGGGGGCGCCGAGGGCTGGCTCCCCACTGCGGGCCCCTCTCTCCCTGTGCTTTCCTACCCCTGGTGGAGAGCAGGGCAAGGGCTGCCTCCCCGCCCCCTCCCGCCTCCCACGCTCCTGCTCCGTCGCCAGCGCGGCAAACGTCTGAATATTCAGACGTGGGCCCCTGGCTGCTCCTGTCACGCCCCCCCTCGTCGTGGGCCTGGAGACAACGTGGACGCCCCTGCTGCCCCTGGTGGTCCTGGGCGGCCACCGCCTCGTCTCCTGTCAGTTGTGGCTGGCAAGGGGAGGACAGCGTGACCGCCGGGCACCATGAATTACAGAGGGCGGCTCACAAGGATGGTGGACGGCAGCGATGTGGCTGGACAGCTGGTCAGGTGAGTGTGGGGTAGCAGGCCCGGTGACGGGGCCGGAGGAGGAAGGCCTGCCGTGTGATGCCGCGTTCGGTCCCATCCACGGGCTGTCCCCCAGGGCATGGTCTCCGGGTCGTCCCTCAGGCACCTCGTTGCGTAGGCCCAGGTGCTGCTCAGAGAATCTGTGATGCGGCAGGAGTGGCCTGACGTGGGAGGTCCGAACGGGTTTTAAGGTGCGGGTGTCTCACACACACGTGTGTGCAGTCCCCAGCCCCCGGACACAGGCGTGACCCCTGCCCGGGACGGCTTGGCCCCGGCAGGCCACCTTTCTGAGCCTCCAGGACTCTGCAGCTGCCGAATCGTCACCAGTGTGCGCGGTTCTGGGAAGGAAAGCACCGTCGCGGTGCCAGTTCCTATGATCATAAATAATCATAATTAACAAGGCTGCTGTATATTTATGTTGGTTTGTTTTCAGACACTTTTCATTTTATTTTGAATTTTTTCATATTGTGTTGACTCGAAACACTTCTGTCTATAGTGGCGTGCTCCGCAGAACACGGGAGAGCAGCCTGGCTTCTTTGTCCCCGGAGACAGACCCCGGCCCCGCTGTGCTGTCGCTCTGTGGCTGGGTGCGCAGGGCGGCGGGAGCGGCCTCGCCGCAACTCCTGGGCATCGGAGAGAAAGATGCAGAACCCAGCGGTCCCACTCGCTCTGGGACTGGCCGTGTTTTTGTGACTTTTCCCGGTCCCCCGCCCCCACCCCCAGCGCTGCCACAGGAAGGCACGCACACGGGTGTCTCGGGGTAGATTCTCGATAAGTGTGGGCAGGACAATGTGACGATGAGAAATTGCTCCGTGTCTGGAAATGTCTGGTGCCTCGCGGTTAAAGCCCAGAAGGGGATCACTCCTTCTGACGCTGAGAGAGAGGCTGTGGTCTGGGCCCTAAGTGATCAATAATCTATAACCCATACATTGATCTGGGAGGAACACTCAGGAAACACAATGCCGGGTGGAGCGGATAAAAGGGGACCTCACTCCCATGCCCCTGGCCAGTAGCACGGTGGCGTTTCTGGGGGCGCAGCACCCCCAGAGAATACATTCCCAGCAGTGAATTGATGGCTGGGCCTTTCTCTCTCTGAATTTCCCCTGACCTCTCGGAGGAGGGGCCCCCCAGTCAACACTTCCTCTGTGGCCGTCATCCCCCAAGTCCCTGCAGCTGGAAGAAATGAAATACAAGTGTGTTTTTCCTTCTTTTTCCCCGGCTTTCCCTGGGTTGTGATTTTAAACTTTTAATATGTGCATACTGGTGAAGCATCGTCCCTACTTAAATTATTTGTCTCCCCGTATGGCAGTTTTGCTGGAAAATGAACTATTTGTGTGGTTTTCTGGGCCTCCGTGGGCTTAAATTGCGGCCTTAGGCCAGGTCTGCGCAGGCAGAGACCACAGATGGCAGCGGCTGCGGTCCCAGCTCTCCTGTGCTTGTCGGGGAAAGTCCTCCAGAAGCAAGAGCAATTTTATTCTTTAAAAAAATTTTTTAATTCCGCAGCTGTTGGCAGTGGGGGCTCCCTGGCCAGGGCCTCAGAAGCTGTTGGGGTATCTTGCTCCACAGCGATTCGTCCCTGCCAGGCCGCGGGCCCCCATGGGAGCAGGGCCCAGAGTGCTGCTGGGTGAGGGGGGCCGGGTAGGGGTCGCCTGCAGAGGTGCTGGGGGTGAAGGGGAAGGAGGGACAAGTGCTGCTCTGGTGCCCCCTGGAGGTCGGGAGAGGCAGCTCGGCAGTTACCACAGAAACAAGGGGCCCAGGAGCAGAGAAGGGAGGAACCTGGCCGCAGGGTGTCCATGGTGGATGGAGAAGCTCCAGCTGGGGACTCCTAGGGAGACGGGCGTGCTTTACAGAGGGCAGGAGAAAAAGGCTGTGGGGCAGCAGCCTCTGTGGTTTGGCGCTGAAAGTCCAGGGGGCCTCAGTTCGGCCGCTGGGAGGCTGGGGACGTGTGGACGCCCCCGTCTCACAGCTGACCCCAGTCCAGGCCGGCAGCCTGTTCACGCCTGTCTGTCCACCCTGCCCTGCTGGCCACGGGCCCCATGTTCCAGGTTGGATCCCAAGTCCCACCAAGGGACGGACGCTGGGCCTGGCCGAGGAGATGCCTTCTCATGAGGTATTTGGGCATTTTCTTTCTGTTTGCTGTGCGTTAAGCACCTGGTGCTGGCTCTCTGAAGTAGGACCACGTTCTTGAGCCCATTTCACAGATGAAGACACTGAGGTACCGCAGACATGGCACCAACGTCGCAGACCACACAGGGGTGGCTGCTGCCAGGGTGCTGGTTGAGGCCAGAGACTGACCAGTGGGTGAGCACCTTCCCTCACCTGCGTCCTGCACGCCTCTCCCTCCTCCAGCCCACGCCGGCCTGGACCTTGGGTGAAGGGAGAGGGACTTTTGAAGGCAAATTGCCTTTCTTTTGTGGACGCTGCCCCTGCTGGTGGGTTCCATGCTGACTTGGCCATTGGGAGCCTCCAAAGGAGTCAGAGGCAGGAGGACCCCCATGTCCTGTCTTGGGAGCCTCCCCCAACTGCAGCTCTGCCCTTCCCCTGAGGTTCCTGTGTGAGCTAGTCCCTCCGGGCACCCGCCATCTCTGTTTCCCACCTCGACGGAGCCCACGCTTGTCCCTGTGCCCATCTGGGAGGACATGGGTGTCCTGCTGCTGCCTGATCATGCAGCCTCTGTCACCTGGGGACACACCTGCTGAAACGCCGAATGCACCGTGAGACAGGCAGGCAGGCGAGGCTGCCCCGGCTCACTGCGGAGCCGGAACCCAGGGCGATGCTGGTGGCTGAAGCGACAGACGGGTCCGTGTCGGAGCTGCAGCTGCGGCCGAAGCCCCCCGACTCCGGCTTTGCTGTTCCCCCAGGTGGCAGAGCTGCCTGAGAACTGCCGGTGGGCGCGGCAGGAGGGCTTTCTCCAGCGTCCAGCTTGGGAGGAGAAGCGAACCAGGCCCACAGTCCGCCAGTTCTCCAGCTGCTCCCTCGCCTTCGGCAGGTGCCCCCACTCAATCTTACATGAGAATCTGTACATTTTAAAGAACATTAGTGCTATTGAGATGCGCAGGAAGAGGGTTATTTGCCCTGTTGACCACCACGAGGACATGACGTGAGTGACCAGTGGAAGATGGGAGCAGTGTGTATTTATGTGTTATGACGGATGCAGGGCTGACGTGAGCAGTACAAGTGTGTTTTTAATTTGAGTGTATTTATTACTTGTGAAAGTGGAGACTAATTGCTTCATCTCGATCCCGGCTCCAGGAGAGGGGTTCCTGAGGACATGCCCCCCTCTTCCGTTGCTTCGAGCCCTGCAGGCGGCTCCTCTGCTGGGGGCCACCAGGGGTGCCGGGGGGTTTCTGGAAGGAGACCAAGGGGGACGGACTTAGTAGCCCTCGTTGCCTGCTCCTGGAATTGCCTGTCCAGGTCTGTGCGTGCATAGTAGGGACCCCCACCCACAACTTCTCTGTCTGGCATCCAAGGCGCTGTTCAGTGCCTCCTCGGTGCACACCAGAGGGGACCACCCCCCCGAGGACGCGTAGGGCGTGGCCGTTCCATCCACCCAGCCTCAGAATCACGGGGCTAATGCTGTCCGTTGGTCCTGGCTGTGGTCATCCCGCGTTGTTGGGGTCCCAGTGGGCTCTCATCCTGGGCTCTCCCTGGCGTCCGAGGGCAGTTGGGTCACAGACTTCAGCCGGGCAGGCAGTCGCTCCTGGTGGCCGGCACACAGCCTGACGTGGGAGGAGGCTCCACCCTGGTGGGACTCGGCGAGGACACGGAGGAGGAGACCAGCTGGGCGCCCTGGGTGGGCACTGCTTCCCCCATCCAGAGGCTGAGGCCTCTCTACCCCGATCCTTCTGAGATGGACTCTCCACAGACGCGTGTGGCCCAAGGCCGTGGGAGCTGTTCTTGGGGAGCAGCCGTGCCCAGTGACCTGAAACAACTGGTGGGAGTCTCAGGTGGGAGCCAGACGAGCCGCGTGCAGCCAGGGTGGGGTCACTGCTGCGGCTCCCCCTGGGGCTGGCATGCAGCCTCGTCTGCTTTCTCCCCCTAAGGGCGAGCTTTCCTGGGGTCTGTGGGGGAGGAGGGGCACTTGGGCACTTGGGCACAGCCTCTGCGCGCGGCATCGGTTAGCTGATCACCCGATCACTCCCGCAGGCTTGATTTTCAGCCTCGCAAATCCAGAACCTGGGCTTTATTCAGAGTGTGAGAATGGATCTGTCTTTCAGGGAGAGTCTCACATTAGTCTAAGTCCTCAAACCGATGCGTAGACCCAGAAGCCCAGTGTGAGGCTTAACTGAAGAAGACAGTGGCATGAAAACGGGGCTCTGGAATCAACAGGAGCTGGCCTTCCTTGGGGACATGCCATGTTCTTGCAGCCGCGCCTTCTGCCTCCCCCAGGCGCCCAGTGACACCAGCAGAAGTGGATCAACCCCTTCTTCTGAAAGGACCGATTCAGGCAGGCAGGATGTCTCCAGGACAGTCTGAGTTCCGGCTCTGGCTTTCTGCAAGCCCAATGAACCGGGCGTGGCTCAGGAGAGTGGGCAGCGCTGGCGTCCCGGCTGCCCCGTCGGCAGCCCTTCGAGCGGGCGGCATGAGAGGAGGGAGGCAACAGATCAGGGAGGGCTCGCTCCCGGGCGCTTGGGTCTCTTCCCAGTGGCTGGACCACCTTGCAAAGCTGAAAGCCGCAGAGAAACCACAAAGTGGACGGGGCCACGGCAGGTCAGGGCGCTTGCAGGCACCAGGAAGGAGAACCTTAGAAGAAGCGGGAGCTGGACGGTGAGGGAAACACGCAGGCTGAGCTGTGAAGAGACAAGCCGGGAGGACAGACAGACAGCCAGTATGCAGGTCGCGGAGGTGAGCGGGGCCTCTGTCCCCCTGCTGCCCTCGTGGCCGTGGCGCTGCACCTGGACGTCCCCTGGGAGTCTGCCTGTGACCAGCTCGTCCGTCACACCAGAGCAGGAACCTCCGGTCAGGCTTGTCCTGGAGGGGTTTCCCCCCGGGCCTGCGTCACATGGCCACGTGCTCTGTGGGCCGTGTGCTGGGCGCATGGGCGTGGGCCATGGGCAGGGCTGCAGGGGGCCAGGCTGGGCCAAGCACCCAGCCCGAGGTGCCCGCCGTCAGCTGCTGCCCGCAGGGCCGTGCTGGTGCCACCGTGGCACATTGGCCAGTTTAGGAAGCAAGTTGTGTGCACCTGGCTAACAGCCGCCGTCACGCCGAGTCCATGAGAAGTGCGTTTCCTTGACGCCGCCATGTCTCCCGGCAGGGCGTGTCTGGGGCGGGTCCCCATGTGTGGTTCTGAGTGGCGAGGCCAGGGGCCGTCAGTGTGGGCAGAGCCGACCCCGTCAGTGAGCCAGTTCCAGACTCTTCTGTGGGTGGCCGCCCCGGGCAGCAGGGGACGTGTTTGGAGACACACTCATGGAAAGGCATGATGACAGTGAGCCGGCCACCTCCTCTGGCAGTCACCTAGGAAAGAATGACTTGCCGGGGGTGGGGGGGTGGCGTGGCCGTCTGTGTGGTGCTTGCCTGGACAGAGCAGGCCTGTCACCATTGGTGCCGCGCTCCTGCAGGGCCTCTGGAGGCATGTCCAACCCCACACGTGTTCCTGGGGTGCCAACTCTGGGGCCACACTCCCCGCAAGGGCCGCTCCACCGGCAGGTCGACGGAGGGGACTTCTGAGGATGACCATCTCCAGGGCTTTATGTTCTATTGACAGAGCTGCCCCTGGGTCCCCCAGGAAGGACACAGTGTGGCTCTCATTCCCGAGGGGGCTCCCCCACTGAGACAGGGCACCTCAGGCTGCCTCTCGAGACCCCTCCGGTCAGCGGAGCATCCCGGGTTCCCTGTGGGGAGAGGGGCCATGGCTGGGTGCTGGGAGGGGGTCTGGCTACCAGGTGGGCCCCATCTCTGTGGGGACGGTCAGTGGTGAAGGTGTGGGCTTGTTCTTACTCTTCGTTGTGACCCCCTTACTCCAGGGGACCTGAGGTCTGAGTTGCTGTGGCTAAAGGGGATGCTCCTTCCACTGGGGGCACGATCTTCTTCCCACGCCGCCCCTCGGGCTGGGGGCTCAGAAGCACCCGCTGATGTCTGAGCTCCCGAGAGGGGCCCACAGCCCTAATTCACGCTGCATTCCATTTGCACGTATGGAATTGGCAATCGCTTTTTGACAACGTTCAAATTAGCACTTGTTAGCATATTAATGAGCTACTTTTATTTTTTCATTACATGACCAACTTGACGGTAAACACTGGCCTCCGAGCGAGGATTAGGTCAGTGTTCCAGGATAATGCAGTCCCAAAGCTTTCTGTGGAGGCCCCGGTGGGGCATGGCATCAGCCAGAGCCACAGTTGCGATGCTGGGACACAGAACCCGACCTGGCCCGCTCCGGTCCCGGAGGAGGGATGAAGTCTGTGGCTCCAGGCTCCAGGAACCAGGCAGCCGTGAGGGCGGTGGCAGGCCCTGGGCCTGGAGAGGTGGCGGCTCGGCCAGCAGGGCCGGAGCCTGGGTCGGCGTCCGCGCTCGGAGAGCAGATGGCCGCACGCCCTGGGTGGCTTCCCTGCTTTCACAGGCAGCCACCGTCTCCAAGATGCTCCGTGTGACTCTGACGGCTGCATTCCACTGTGACGTGCCGGGGCCCGCTGTCCGAAGCATGTCCCAGGCCTCGCGAGCACCTTGTCCAAGACTCGGCCGCGTGTTTTCTGGAGTGCCATCGGTAAATCGGGAGCGTCCCTCCCCATGAGGGTCGGTAGCTCTGGGTCATGGGCATCCCAGGGAAGGGGCCCACTGTGCAGGGGAGAAGAACCTGAAAAATGAGACTTTTACACGTGCCCAGCGACTGCCGAGTGTGAGCCAGCGGTTGGAGCCAGGGCCCCAGAAGTCTGCTTGGTGGCCTCTGACCGGACACCCAGCTGACCAGAGCCTGTGGCCCGGGCCCTACGGGCCGGAGGGCGACTGTGAACCGAGGGGTGCAGCCACACCAGGCTGTCAAAGACCAGGACGGACCGGGTTTCTGAACAGTGGTGCTCTCTTGGTCCCTCATTCGGAGTGAGCCGATCCCGCGTCCCCAGCTGGAATTACCAGCTACAGAGTATTTTCCTGCTGAGCCTGTGTTTGCAACAGAAGTTCTGTCCTGGGTGGTGGCGCTGTGTTCCCAGCCGGGCTACCTGCTCTTCCCTGTCTGCAGGCGGGGGCGTAGGTGTGCTGATTGCATTTCAAAAACAAGAGTTTGTGTATCTGCTGGATCTGGAAATAATCAGTAACTAGGTAGCAGAGGGGGAAAAAAAAACCCAGCTCTTGATGAGTAATTTTAAAACCGCAACTATTTCTCAGCTTGGGAGACTCCAGGGAAGGCGTCTCCTGAAATGCAACTGGGCCAGCAGGTGCTTATTTTTGGAGCCCTGGGAGCCTGGCAAGTGTTTTGTGACCTAGGAGAGGGGACCCCTCTGTCTCCTGTCATTCCTGTGACTTCAGGAACCCTCACGTGTCCGTCAGTCTGTCCGTGAGCAGGTACCTTCGTCAGGAGGAGCCCATGTCAAAACACAGTCTGTCTTGGCTCACGTAACTGAGGGTCGCCGGCGAGCAGAGCTCTGGGTGCGGCGGGAGCCAGGGCCAAGCATGCTGCCCTCTGCCTCGGCTGCTCTGCAGGCAGTGCGGGCCCTTGTCATGGGGCCGTGGCGTGGCCTCCATCAGTGCCAGGCCGTGGTCTGTCTCCTCAGGAACTGCAGGGAAAAGATTCTGTCTTTATGCAAAGCTCCCCTGTTACTGAGTCAGGCCGGCCCACTTAGGTCCCGCACCCACCGAGTCTGTCACAGGGTCCTCACTGCTGTGGGCAGGCTACTTGCTGTCCCTGGCACGGGGGAGGGATCCGCAGTGCCAAGGCCCCCACGGATGGGACAGGGGGCAGTGATTCCCCCAGAGAAGTCGGGGTGCTGTTTCCAGAAGGAGCGGGAGGGCGACTGGGCAGGCACACAGCAGATGTCCACCCGGCAGCTTTCCAGTTGACTGAAGTCAGGGGCAAGTTACATCCCAGGGACTGCGAGGGAGCCGATGCCGCCGGTTTAACTATTTCCACCTCCTCTGCAGCTGCCGTCCGAGGGTCCCCTGCCACACACAGGCCAGTCAGTAGCTGTCACCCGCTGTGCAGGCGCCCAGCTGCCCTGGCCGGGGGCCGAGCCTGGGTGGGCTCCTTCTGCGGCAGCTCCCTGGGGTGCGGTGGCTGCTTGCGGACCGGCGACAGGGCTCTGGGAGGGTCCTCGCAGATGGGCACCACATTTCCTGTTTCGCTCTGAGAGGTGGCCCCACCCCGGTCCTCAAGTCCCAGAAGTGGGCTTTGGGAGGTTCGCTGGACCCTGCGGCTCCCTGGGTGGCCGCGCAGCCAGACTTGCTCCTTGGGCTCTTGCCTGTTTAGCCGCTTGGGCCCTGAGAGCGCAGCAGGAAGCCCGCCTCAGGTCCCTCCTCTCCCTGTGCCCTCCCTCCCTCTCTTGTCCCTCTGTCCCCTTTTCTGGGTCCTCCTGCCTCCCAAACTCCTTCCGCTGGCAGGTTCTGGAAGGACTCACTAGTGGCCCCTAGCCCCTAGGTTTATACCACCGCTCCGTTTTCTCTGATAGGCGGGGGTGGGGGCTGAGGGTGGGGGGGGGGGGTAGGGGCGGAAGGGCACAGGCTGGGTGGAGGAGGGCACAGGGAAGTGCTGAGAAGGCAGTTCCACCCCGGCCACCTGGGGTCCCTGGAAGGGTTCAGGGACAGACTTAGGTTGCTCCTCCAAAGGGCCCCCTGGCTCCTCCTTCACCCCCGGTGTTTATGCCCCACCCGATGCCCCCTTCAGAGGTGGGGCTGAATCCCACGAGGCCTACAGGCATGGCCACCTCCTCCTACTCAGTAGGGCTGAACCGCCCAGGAAGCAGCCCAGCCCCCCAGCCTCCTTGTTTCGGGCTCATTGAAATTCACGCAGAGCCGTCCTGCACCTCCCGCACCAAACTCAACTGTGGCAATGTGTTCCAGTTGCTCTGAATTCCTCTGGGCTGAGCATCCCTCCTCCGCTGCCGCCTCCACGTCGGTTTTAAACATAGCAAACGTGCCTTTCAAACAACCGCCTGGGCGCCTGGGCGGCCTCTGTCGCATGGGAGGGACCGGCAGCCCCTTTCCCAGCAGTGGCCCTGGGTCACCGGATGGCAGTTTCGGGAGCCGTGATGCTTTTCCTGGCTGCATGATCTGCTCCCCTCGCTTCTTCCCCTGCCCCTGACCTTGCTGGGCGGGGCCCTCTGGAGGGACAGGGGCCTCAGCGCCTGGACAGCAAACCTACCTGGAGAGTCAGCAAGCTGCCCGGGAAGGCAGGGAGCCCAGAAGGAGGGCCTGGCCCGGGAGGGAGGGAGCCGTTCTCACTGGTTTGACAGTAATTTTCAGACGAACTTGGAGATACTGTGTCTTCTCTGTGCCTCAGTTTCCTTGAAATTCCTATCATGGTGGTGAGGGGGTGCCTGGGCTGTTAGTCTGGGCTCTGCATGTGAGCCTGGGAGGGCCCACAACTTCCCAGGACTATAAGCCATGAGGTTGTTTTTTCTGGGGAAGAAAAGAGCATTCGGTGACTTTTCTGGGGCCTGTCATCTGTGGCGGCCAAGATCTTATTCCTAGGAACCTGCTCTGGTGCTGCCGAGGGCACCACTGAGGCCCAGCTGTAACAGGGACCACGGGAGATGTCCCGGTGGGACTGCAAGGGCGGGGCCTGGGGAGAGCCGGGGCTCCCTGTGCAGCCCGACCTTCCAGGGGAGCCCGGCAGCCCAGTGGAAAGCAGGGGCAGGACGGCGAGTCAAGTGGGAAACACAGAAACCAAAGCTTTTAGCCAAAGTAACGGACCCGGTGGGACCAGTTCATGAGTCTTGTCTGAGGAGAGTGTCTGCCTTCCTGTCGGCCTCGGGGCCATGAAGTGGAGCTCTGGCCCCCCAGGGGCACGGAGGCCACTGAGGCCCCGCGGCCTCGCCCCCACTGCCCATGAGCTGGATTCCTGACTGTCCAGAGGGCATCTTCCCTGGGCCCTTCACCCGCTGGACTCACATCAGTGTCCTGGCCTCATGGCCACGGAGCAAGTGGGCTTCCTAGAGCTGATGGAGAGGCCCCCATCCTTCCCGCCCAGGCGGCTTCTCTGGCCTTCTGTCAGCTCACTCCTCGGTTTGCCGCCTGCTCTCTGCTCAGCTCGGCTCTGCCTGCAGACGGACCGCGGGGCCGCGCTGCTGCCGTCCTGCGGCTTCTCCGCCTTGCCTGGGCTCCTCCCGGTCAGGAGGCTGCTGTGCTCACCCCAGGGGGAGCTGTGCCGCTGGGGGTCCAGCTTGGCCCCTGCCAGGATGCCCCGCCCACCCCTAGTCTAGAAACCACCTCCCCCGCCTGCCTTCCTAACCAGAAAGCCTTCTCAGAGGCCACGCGGCTTCATTTTTATCCCCAATGCTCAAGCTAAGTCAATACCCCTCTCTCTGGTCATGGAGGGAATGTTAATATAGAGTGGTTTTAACAATTTTGTTAAAAGATACAGTTCTGCTGTCTTTCAGCAGGAAAGCCAGCTCACCGTCTGCTTAAGCAAGCGTCATTCTGGGCCCTCGCCATCAAGTAAGTTTGTGTGATGGAAGTTTTGTCTCATGAAGGTGAAACTTGGAGAACATGTTAGAATCCTCATTTTTCTGTGCAGAGCAGCCAAATGACCTTCCTATACTGCCACATAAAGTATAGATTTAAAGTTAAATGACCCAGTGAGTCATTTAACATTTCCTTAAAGAGTAACTTCTTCTGTAACTATGGATGTTTACATACGGTTTTCTCTTTGGTATTTACCTTTTAAGAATTGAGGAAAAACTGACACTCTTTTTTGGAACTGTTTTTTAATAGCCTTTGTTTATTTTTAATATGTGGCGTTCCAGGCCCTTGCTCTAATGATTTTTTCCACACTGCATTGATAATTAAATTCATTCATTTCCCCAGCCGCACCATTCCTTTAAATAAAAAGTTATGGGTAATAACACCTCTCACGCTGCAAGCGCAGAGGAGAAAAGGCACAGCCGGGCCCCGTCGCCGGGAGCCGCGTGCACCCCGGGGGCCCGGCGTGGCCAGGTCCGTGTTACTGCCGTCCGGCGTTACCTATGGTGTTCGATGCTCTGATCCTGGAATGCACACATTTCGTTCTTTATGTTCGTAACGACATAATTTATCTCCATCTGTCCTGTTTGGATTTTCAGTTCATAATTTGTAGTAACGTCACCAAAAGCACTGAATGTGTTGGCATCTGTCAAGGGGTTGGGGACCGGCTGCCGGGGCTGACGCAGAGGTCTGGGGGAGGGTGGCCGATGGGAACTGAGGCACTCGGCACCATAAAAAGCGCCGGGTGCAGCCGTGGTCGGGGAAGAGACGGCTGGAGTAATGAGAGAAGGGCTTCGTCCTGGGCTGGTGATTCACGGGGAGCCTCTGTAATTTCAAGGATGCTGTAAGGATTTGGCTTTTACACATTTTAATTTAGTCCGGAGATGTTCTTATTTTAATTATCCATACACAAGGGCACAGTACCTTTCTGCGGTTATTGCTCTGTGTTACGTTTATATATGGCAATAGCCATGTGAAAAAAGCCGACAAAATGCCTTCGTGTAGATGACCAGAGGGCTATAGTCATTTGTTTTAATGACGCTGGTCGAGCCTTTGCATTCTGAAATGGGATTTTTAAACATACGAGGGGCCGGCAATCACGAACCTGTGAGCGCCCAGTCACACCGAGTAGAGGAATCGTCTCTTCGATGCCCCCCCTTGAAGGACTGGCAGGTGCTTCGGGGGCAGCTGGACAGAGGTGCGGGGACCCCAGAGGTCCTCACTGAAGTCAGAGGACACGGAATCGGGGCCCCGAGAGCAATCGACTCCTGCTGATCCTCTGTGGTCACGTTTCGATACAGAAGAACCCATTTGGAGAAATGTGATATTTTAACTATTGCATTGGACTCCATCTATAGATCTGGGCAAAGAAAGAGAAGACAAAAAATGCATCTAAGGTAGAAAATAAATACAGATACAAGCTTGTAGCCAATATTGTCCATATTGATAAAAGATTTATCCTTGTTTTTCTACACACAGTACGTGACGTGTGGTCCGTATGTGCTGTGATGTGTGCAGTAACTGACACAGAGGACAGCCGACGGGAGAGACCGGTGACAAAGGCCGAAGTTTAAATCACCGGCTCACGCACTGTCCTGCTCCTGGGAAAGGTGACCCCTTCCAAGGGGGCAGTTCCGCCTTCCCCCCACAGACAAACAGGAAGCAGAAATCTGGCACTTCAGTGAGTGCCCTGCAAACCCTTGTCCCCGAGTGGCCATGGGGCCCAGTGCTCTGCGGGAATGCCGGGGCTCTTCCAGCCCCTCAGAGGAAAGCCCCCCATCCTGTGGGCTAGCATGGCTGGTGGCACCCAGCGTCCTCTGCTTGAGACCACCCCAACCCTCATCTCAGCTGCCAGAGCCACGTGCTTTGTGGGGGAGGAGAGGGGCGGAGGGGTTCCTGGGGGCCCGGGCCGGTCTGCAGGTGGGTGTGTCCTGCTCCGTCCTCAGACTGTGTGGCAGATACATGAGTTCATTGCTGACATGTGATGGATGGCCCAGATGTCTGTCTTCTCTGGACGTTTGGACGTCCTGGGAGCAGGTCCTTGTGTCCGAGCAGAGTGGTCAGTCAGAGCTGGCCGTCGGCCTCGGTGGCTGGTGCAGCCCCTCCCACCCCGCAGGCCCTGTCCCGGGGCCCCTGTGCCCTGGGTCCCACGTGGGCCGCCCGGCTGCTGCGGGCACTCATAGAGCACGGGTGCCTGTTTGGGGACGGCCGGGCCCTGCCCCGGACGCCTGCCTGCCCACCCCGTGTGGCCAGCTGGGGTTTGTTACCAGTGACAACCGGGCTGAGGGGCGTTGGCCATGTCACTCAGAGGTGGCATCTCTCACCTTTCCCATGGGGCCATGTCCTTTCAGCCCCGACACAGCCAGGCTTCTGCGCACACGGCCTCCCCGGCCTTCTGGGAGGACCCCCCGGGGTTGAGGTGTCGGGTTTACTGCGTAGCCCCCCCCACCCCCCGCCTTCGTGCCTGCTGGGGCAGAAGGTGTTAGTCCACACCTGCCTCAGGAAGGAGGGAGTTCCCAGGCTTTTAAAGATGCTGTTGACTCAGAGATTGGCTGCGGCTGAAGTCGGGCCTCACGGTGCCGTTGTTCCTGTGGCTCGTTTCTCCTTTCCCTCCCAGTGGTGGTCCGAGGAGTGTGTATTTGTGTGTGCATGTGTGTGCACACCCAGGGAGGCTCCGTTAATTCTGCCCTGGGCTGGCACAGGGACAGCAGTGGGGGGGCGGGCTCTGTGTGAGGCCACCCCCACCCCCACTGGGTGCAGCTCAGAGGCCTGTTTCCTGCCACTGTCCCCTGCAGGATGGGCATCCCTGGAGCTGCCAGGGCCTGGGTCACTTCCCTTTTCATTCCTGCAGCTTGGACTCGGTCGTGCCGGGGTGGGTATACCCGTGGTCAGTGGCTCTGCCTCCTCCATGCGTTGGGGACAGCCATTGCTGACTGAGCCTAGCTGTGGGGACGCAGAAAGGCAGAGGCTGCCTGGGTGGAGGAGGGAGGCAAGGGGCTGTGGCCTTGCCCGCCCACTTCTCAGCACTTCCTTCCCTAAAAGAGGGAGGGGTAGGGCCAGACGTTTAGGGTCACTCTGTCTGGCGAGCCTCTTCAGTCCCCTCTCCTGTCTCCACGCCCTGTGCTGTCTACTCAGGCCGGCGGGCCGGCCCTGGGACGGCCTCTTGGGGGTGTCCCGACCACGTGTGGACCGGAGCTGGCCATCCTGTCATGTCCTGTCTCATCCCGTCGGGGACGGGAGCTACAAAGCTTTCATCTCGAGGAGACCTGTGTCCTGAGACTGGCCTCGCCCCGCCTTCCTGTGTCCTCTGTAGACGCCCCCTGAGCCCTGCAGCCAGGCTGGCTCAGGGTGAAGGGGCAGCTCATCTTGATGGCACAGCCGGAGGTGCCACCTGAGAGGAGCACCAGGTCCCAGCTGGTTTGGCGTCTCTGGGGACTGTGCTCTGAAGCGCCAGCTTCGCCCGTGTCCCTGGGGAAGCGGAGACGGTGCAGCACTTGATGCCCGGTGAGGACAGAGTCCGTCTCGTCCATCCCCATGGGGTCTCCGCTCCACCATGGGGGAACGGGGTGCGGCGTGGCTGTGCGGGTGCACGGGCCCAGCAGCTCTGTCTGGGACAAGTGAAACTCCCTCACTGGGTCAACAAACAGGCTTTCCGGGGAAAGGAATTGGAAAAAAATCACCAGAACGCATAAGACGAAGGAAATAATTCTTAGCTAAAGGTCCTGGAGGGAGGAAATCCTTTTTTCTTGTGTTGAGGCTGAAGGCTTCCTGGAAAGGTGTCCGTGTCGGAGGTGGGGCGTGTGTCTCCATCGGGGTCCCAGACGCAGGTGCCAGCTTGGGTGGGCCAGGGGACAGCAGTGAGCCCGAGTCCAGGCCTTGGCCCGCCCTCCTCAGCTGTGCCTGTCCGCACTCTGCAAGCTCAAAGGGTCATGACTCAGGGAGAACGGACAGCTCAGGTGGCCCAAATGCGTCCTTGGGGGCTGGCGTGCACCGGCCCCCCCCCAGCTGTGCCCACGTGCCCACTCCCCGCCCATGCGCGGACCCAGAGTCGCTGCCGCTCTGGGCACCTCAGCTTTCTTGCCTTGTGGTGTTGGAAATACAGCATGTTTTACGCTCCATGCCCCCGACGCACCCCTAAACACCTGCACCCCCACACAACCACACATTCTCACACAGACACACTGGTGAATGAACGTTTGGCCTCGGAGGTTTTGCAAGCCGGGGGTCCTTGCTGTGAGACTACCCAAGACAAACTAGGAATTGGTTTCAAACGGTCACCCCCAATGCGAAGAGAACGCTGAATCCCGCGCCCCAGATGCGGTGGGAGGACCGGCGGTGTGTGATTCGCTGAAGCGCGGGATCCTCGTGCCTTTGTTTGCGTGACATGTACTCCCCCCTGGAAAACAGCACAGCAGTCAGGCCCCCCCACCTTTCCTGTGTGGAGGGGTTTCCACAGACCTGCTAGGACCCGCGGCGCTGGGGCCGTGTGGGCCGGCCTCGCTGAAGGGCCCGTGTGACCGGCTGGTAACACGCTGCCGCCTGGGAACGGGAGACATGCAGGCAACACGCGGCTCCATGAGCCTTGCCGTGCACACCTGCTATTCCTCTCCTTCCAGGTGTGGGTTAGCGCAAGCACCCCGGGTGTGCACGGGGTCTTCAGGAAAAAAGAGAGAAAGAAATCAACTACCCCAAGAAGCCTAATCAGAAATTACCTTACTGGTAGTAGAACCTAAATTCATGCAGATTTGTAAAAATAGATTTCTTTGAAATGCCAGGCGCGAGATCTGGAAGCATTCTGGCAGGCTGGGTGCTGGGGACCGACCTGCGCCAGGTTCTTCTCACGTTAATAAATATTCATTTTGTTTTTTGGGGGGATTCCAAGTCCTAGGCAGAGGGCCCTCACTGTAGAAGTGAGATCTATTTCTATAGCACGAATTTTGGATTCTGAAGCATCAGGTATTCTTTTCTAAAAATGTAACTCTTTCCTGGTGATTCAAACCTTCAGTTGGGGCTGCAGGGCGCGGCGTCGGCCGCGGCCTTTTCTTCCCGGAGCCGCCGAGCCGAGCCGGGTGCGGACAGGTGGCCTCCCTCCTCAGCCGCCTTTTCCTGGACACGCAGGGAAAGCTTCATTCCATATTGATGGTGTTCCGATACATTCAAACCAACAGCAAGTCAGGAGTCTTATACAAACCGTGCAGTGAAGGCATTTTTTTTTCCTGGATTTTACCTCTTTTTTGACCGAAAGAGTCTGTATTTTAGAGGGACTTCATGTCCCTTTGAAGCCTGCGGACTGTCACGGAATGCATGGCCACCAGGTGTCCAGACGGTTCTGCCCAAGGTGCCTGGGAAGATGATGTCACGATTAGTATTTTAAAAACCTATTTTCCACTTGTGCTCAGTTTAGCGAATTTTAGGCTTGAAAAACCTTAAAATAATTTTTCTTCATCTGGGAGAGAGAAATATTACTCACAATAGCTAAAAATAAATGCTTTGTCATCTGACAAATATTTTAAAGCAGACCAGCAGATAAACTCCCAAGACGTTAAATTTATTTTTAAGACAAAAAGAGAAGGGTGGGGGTGGGGCGGGACCCTTAGTTGCAGCTGTTTGCAGAGTTTGGGCACAAATATTCTCTCATTCCTTTGCATGATTTCGATAAAATTAGGTCAAAGAAATGTTCATTTGAAAACAGAGCTTTGTCATATTATCTACAACACATGTCTAGCAAATTTATGAATCCAGCATTCATCGGCGCGAAGTCCCCGCGCCTAATGAATGGTTTAGACAGCATTGTCATCAATTTTCCGCAGGTGCAGCCGAGGCAATCAGTCACTTCAATCAAAGCCCGTCAGCTCTGTCATTTTCGCGCTGGCGTCGCGCGGCTCAGCGGCGCCGCCGCCCGGCCTGCACTTCCGCCCCTGGCCTGCGGGTGGTGCTTTTGAGCAGCGCTTCGCGCCGAGCCTGGCGTGGATTTCGCAGAAACCGTTTCCTTCTTTTTTCCCTTGACTTTGTACTAACATCATATTTCTTTTGTGATGTTATGGAGATAAAATTGCGCCGTGTGTTTTAACCTGCATTACAACAATGTCTTATGGCAAAAAAAAAAAAGGAATTCATGCAGATGAGTTAGAGAAAGGGCAGGTCTGTGGGTGGGTGGGGCGGGGGCACTGCCGGCTGCCGGGAGTCCTGGCGCTGCCCCCACCCCCGGGCCCTGCGGCGCCTGCGTTCGGCCTGAGTTTGGAGCTGCCGCCTCAAGGGTTAAGACCGCAGAGCCAGGCCCCCTTTCCGGTTCCCTTCTTCCTGCTCAGGGCAGCCTCCAGCGTCTTCTGCAGGGCCTGCTTTACCGGTGAGAGGCAGGTTTTATTACAGCCCGGGGGCGGGAATGACATGCCTACATGCCTGCCTTTGTGTCCCTCCAGCTGCCTCTCCTCCAAGGATGAACAGCACCTTCGACCCCCCCCCTCGCTCACCTTAATGGACTCAGGAAGGATCCTGAGAAAGAAAAGTGGGGCTCTTTCATGTCACTGAAAAAGAGCCTTGTGAACCAAACTCTACCATCCGAAAAGGATTTCAAAGGTGCCCACGACCCCCAGGGACGCCTGCACACCCACAGATGAGCTCGCCGGGCTTACCCTGAGGACCGCAGCAGGTGCCTTGTGAGACCCCGAGATGTATGGACGGAGAGCACTTAGCTCCCGCTCCCCATGATGCATAGCATTAACCTTTGTAGTTTGCTAGAAGTCAGTAAGTTTTCCTTCCCCATTTGTTTCTGGAGGGTTGGGACTGCAAATGCGGGTGCACCGCGCACCCTCACGTTGTCTTGGCCTTTTTTGCTGAAGGCCAGCAGCCGGACGGCTTGGCAGGAGACAGGCGCCAACATTAACTTATTTAAATTATGGGGTCACTTTTATTGGCGGCACTCCTGAATTTATTTAGCCAGCCTGAAGACTGCTTAGGTGTTTTTCCCCTGCAGACATCATGCGGGGTCAATTACCCCAACATGGCTGCGGCCACGTTAAAAAATGCATGTGGTTTCTGAAGAATGCAAATTCTAAGGCCTATAATAAAAATGTACTTTTTAATAACCCGTGGTGTCACTTGGCAAATAGCTTTGATGTAGGCTCGCCGCCTGCATGACGCTGGAGCCGCCTCTGTCGCCCACACCTGCGTTTACAATACCTTCCCTGAGAGAGCAATTAGGGGCCGGCGGAGGCTGAGCTCCAGCTAATATTTGAAAGTGCGTGTTCGTCTGCCGCGAAGGGGGAAAGGGCTGTGATCATCTGCGAGGAGCAGAAAGAATCCGACCGGCTCCCACCCCTTCGACACCTGATAAAAATGCGGTTGGGAGCCTGGAGTCTCGAGGGTTGCCTTTTCTGCGGAGAAATGAAGACCGCCACGCAGCAGCCAGTGGGCTGGCCGGGGGGGCTGCGCGTGGGCTCCCTGGTACAGTGTGAAGTTAAATGGTCCTGTCTGCTTCTTCTCTTGTTTGTGTCACTTGTTAAAGGTCCCTCGCAAGGCACCTGCCTGGGCTCCTTCCCGTGTGTGGCGACAGAGCCGAGCCCGTCTGGGCGCCTTGCGGCTGCTGCACTGCCTCCCAGGGCCTGTGGGGTAGATCTTTAAAAAAAAAATTCCCCCAATATAAAAACATTTGGTCTTCACGTAACTGTAGGTCTTGTAATAAAAGGTGAAATGACGTTGTGTGTCCATAAATCAGAGGAATGGGCGCATGGGAAAGAATCAACAATCCAGTGCCAGCGTGTGTGGTCTTCCCGAGGCGCTCTGTGGTGTGTGTGCGCGCGTGCGTGTGTGAGTGTGTGTGAGAGTCTGCTCGCGTTTCTCAGAGACGGCAAATATTTCCACATTTGGTTTTTCTTCCTCTCTGATCCAAAAGAGAATTTCTTTGTTGTTACCGTTGCTGTTTTCTTTCTAAAAGGAAGGAAGTGAGCATCGTCTTCCCTCCCGCCCCCCCATGAATTTGTGGTGAAAAGATCACGATGTATTTTGATGAAGCTGGCGGAATGTTTTCTTAATCGGAGCAGAAATAAAAGCGCTATATCTTTAAAAGGGCCCGGCTGCCCAGGTACACGGGGAGCCCGGTGAAAACGTTGACCCAGCACTCTGCGCGCAGACAAATGTCTTCTCATTGTGTGATGCGTGAAGGCCGTGATAGATGGCTTCCAACAACAAAGCGTGGCCACAGAGACAAAATTAGTGTTGTTTTAATTACCAGTGTCTGTAATGCTCTCTATCCATAACTGCTGTCGTGGGGGCCCGGGAGGCGACCCCACACGGTTCCCGTCGGCTCCCGGCCACAGCGGCATGCTTCGGGGAAAGTTTCAGGCTTCGCTCGAAACATTTACTTAGAGCAAAAAAAAAAAAAAAGCTTTCTTGTTTAAGAGAAGTGCCTTTATCTTTTTCTTTCAAAGCGAAGGAACAAGCAGATCTTCTTAAATGCTATTCGCAGGTCAGGATAATGGGCGGAAAGTGGAACCAGCCCCGACATTCTTCAACCAAAGTTTACCCTCTCAGAGCGGAGCTTTTTGTCCGTCACAAGCAGCACGATGACACTAATGGGGAGGAGGGCTCTTCATTTCTGAAGCCTCCTCGAGCAGAGACGGGCCGCTCTTCAGACATGAGTAAGTGTGTATGTTGTGAAGATGAAGTCTCTCTTACTTTCCGAGCTTGCGGGAGATGAAAGATAGGCCGGCTTCTGGAAACGGCCTGCGTGGCACATGCTATAAATGAGCAGGGAAAGCAATCGAGCTAATAGATTACAGTAATTATCCAATCTTTGGCTAGTTTGTATTGGCAAACTATAAATACAGTGCACATTAGAACAAGGTGCTTACAGAATGTACATGAAAGGTCATTGTGATTTGCAAGTCGCTAGTCATTAGAATATGCTAAAAACCGTTGCTTCAGGGCTCAGATTTTAATGATGAATACATTGATTATTAAGTAGCAGAGGAAAAATGTCCATGTGCGGCTGTGGTGTGATGATCGGTCGCTTTATTTTGGGAAGGAAATCAACTCAGCTTCAGAACGCATGCATTGAGGGATATAATTGCGGTGAGGAAAATTCCTCCGAGGAGCTTGGCACATATTAAAAGCAAAAACTTGAGACATGTTTGTGATAAGATTACTAATAAATCTCTGGTAAGTCTTAGACTCCTGACAATAATACAGCAACAGAGTTCTCCATCTCCCCCAAGCTGCAGAATTTAAGATCAGTCACAAACCATCTAAATTACAACGGATGCCAGACAGATGCGGCGCTGGACGGGGCCGCTCGGCATAAATCTCTCGTTCCTTATATGCAAATTAAACTCCATTTTAAAAGATAATTTTTCACATTGTGATCGCCTTTCTTTGCAAAATGCTGGTGATTTTTTAACAGGGAGAGAAGAAGCTGTGCTCCAGCTCCGGGAGTGGTTTTGTGTAAGAGGGGCCTCGGAGGAGCGTGACTGGATGTTGGAGGCGGGGCCCACCTCCGCGACATGGGAGAGAAGTTTGGGATCCAGTTGGCTGGGAAGAGCCTCCCAGATCCCAGCAGCTGCCCCGGCCACTGGCCGCGGGCCTGTCTGTGCGCAGATTCTGCCTCTTCCACATTGGAGTGGGGTGCGAGACCAGCGAGTTCTGGGACGGGGGCGTGTTCCCTGAGCCCCCGCCCCCCACCCCGTCCCAATGCTCCCTGGCCTCGGTTCTCCTGGTTGGCGTGACGTGTTGTCACTCACCTGGGTTTCCTAAGAGCATTTTCCAGAAAGGGAAGTCGCTGTGGAAATGGCCTGTGCCCCTCGGTGCCCTGAGAGCAGGCCAGCGTCCCAGGCCGAGCTGTGCTCTGGGAACACTCGTCTCCCAGGCCCGGAGTTTTCACTGCGGGGCTGTTGGCAGGAAACTCGGAGAGAATGAAAAGGATTTTAAAGAGTGGGGAGTGCCTGCTGTCTCTGAAAACTAGGATGCCACCGTGTCACTCATCGCCACCTGCGGTCCACGCACACGCTCGTCCCCTTGGGCGGAGTCAAGGGGCAGTGAGCCCCGCTGTGCTGAGGCCCCTGCAGGTCCTTGGGGACAGGGACGCTGGTGGCATGGATCTGGCAGAAGAGCAGAGCAAGGTTTCCCCAGTGCACCGTGCTCATTGGGCACAGCGGGACCGTGAGCAGGCTGGCAGTGGGTCCCTTCCGCCCGCGGCACTGGACTGGAAGTCTGGGTCTGGGTGGAGGCCTGCGACTGCCGCTCCTGCTGCGGGGGTGGGACTGCCACCTGTGCTCCAGTTGTTTTCTTGGGTGGACGGAGGCAGGTCCCAAGGAAGTGCTGGGGCCTCAGTGCTTCTCCCTGTGTGTCTGTCTTCGTGCCCCAC
Source organism: Micronycteris hirsuta (assembly GCA_004026765.1). NCBI lineage: Eukaryota > Metazoa > Chordata > Mammalia > Chiroptera > Phyllostomidae > Micronycteris > Micronycteris hirsuta. The sequence continues at coordinate 234,014 of PVJI01000458.1, read as the reverse complement.
ACCCGCGTGCACCAGCACGCATTCCGCAAGTGAGCGCCCTTGAAACGAAAACCAAGAGTTTTCTGATCAGTGCCGATCAAAGCCTTCCAGGCGGTGGGGTGGGTGGGGCAGGGCGGGTGCTGGGGGCGGGGCACGGATTCCTCAGCCCTCGCATCAAGGGGCAACCCCGCCCAAGGATGAGGATACAAATCCGCTTTACCATCTCCGCTTTGCATCCTGCGAATACTTCCCGCGTGGATGCCGATTTACAACAGGGGCTACGAGGGGTGAAGGTGCTTGCAGATCAGAGACACTCTGGGCGGGAAACGGGTGTCTCAGGGCTGGCTTGGCTGATGCGGAGCAGTCACTGGGCTCCTCTCCAGTTTGCACACAGTGTCTTTCTGCGGTTTGCCACTGGGAGAAGCCGGGCCTGCGATGCTGGCCTGATATGCAGGCTTCTTCGGTGACATCCGTACTCACCGTGGGGCCCAAACCCGGCCAGGGTGCCCTTCCTTCCACAGGAACTGGTCTGTCATTAATTGTGTGTTTCCACCAGAAGGCCCGCGTCCTCTGTCTGACCGGCAGCGTCTGTGATGGCGACCTGTCTCCACGTTCCCGCTCTCGATGCCTAAAGTGCGTTACAGCCACCAAGGTGGAGGCGGCTCCTTTTCCTGGTCCGTCTGCCCGGATCAGGGAGCCCTTCGGTAGCACTGGGCGTCATGCGGTTTTCTTTTTTCTGATTCGCACTTTTTTTTTTCTTTTGCAGCTTTAAAATACTCCCCACCCCGTTGCCTCCCGAATCTTTAAGGTTTGCTTTCAGGACGCACTTGTTGTACTGAGCGTAATTAGCCTGTTACAGAGATATTAATTAACATGTTGGGAATGTTTTCTTTATTAATGAGAAATTCACACATTCCATTTAAATTAATTTGTATAGTTTAAAATTAATTTATCGTGGCCTTTGATGACCTCAAATCTACTAAGACAAAACCGGAGCATTGTGCTCACTGTTCAACCATTCATTAAACATTTTATGCAAATAGTGTTTGTTTATAAACAAATTAACTGCGAGGATTTTCAAAACAGGTGCTGTGTTGTGAATGCGTACTAAATGATGTGGTACTGAAAGAATTAATTAGACCTTCAGATGTAATTAGTCGCAATAATTTGCGTGATTAGCGGCTTGGTTAGAAGTAAGACAGTGCATTGTGGCTCCTCGGCTGTGGCTTGTCTCTCACGGGCGAGCAGGGCCTGTGCCTCCTTCAGGGCGTTTCTCAGAAAGTCACTGATGCCACTGGAGGTCATTGCCAAGCGTCCCTTGGGGGGACGTTGTGGGTTCCCCCCGTCCTCCCCCTTGGTCTCTTCCACGTGCAGCCACGAGGGGTGCCGCGGTTGGTCCCCACCTTTATGAATTTTTAAAGGAGAAAGTTGTTAGCCCCAGATCTCTCCGTCCCTAAGGCAGGTGATGGCGTGTAACACTCCGAGGGTTAAAGGGTGGAACACAATGACCGTGAGCCGAGCGAAACATCCTGTGCTTCACGACGGGCTGTTTGTGCCGGCGAGCGCTGCAGTCGGGTCTGATGTCGCCGTGGCAGCGTCTCCTGTTCTTTCAGGAGACGGGCTGCCGCTGTGAGCAGCTCAGTGCACGGGCTGCCGACATGCCACTGTCACGCTGATGGTGTGTTAGCGTGCGTCTATTTCTAGGCCACGGCCACGCAGAGGCCTGGGACGCGGCACTCGGGGCTTTGTTCTCTCGGGCGACACGGCGGGGAGGTGGACCCATGGCTCCCAGCTGGGGTTCCCTGAGCGCGGCTTCGTTGGAGACCCGCTGGGAAATAGACCAGAATTACTCATTCATTCCCTCAGTCCTTCATCCACTCGTTCATTCACCCACTCATCGGGTGGTCTGAGGGGCAGGGGAGCTTCTCGCAGAGACAAACAGATAACTCCTTCAGCTGATTTCAGCGATGAAGAAATGTGAAGACAATACAACACCATCACCTGAGGATGAAGGGCTGATGGGTGGAGGGGGATTTAAGGGGATACCCTGCCTCGAAGGCTCCCCATGCTCTATTTTAGTGGGAGGGCGCTGTGACCATAATGCACACTGATTGGTGTGTGCAGGCATGTCACTGATGGGGCACGCGCGCGAGCGCCCAGCACAGGCCTCCGGGAGAAGTGAGTGCCCGGTCCGTGATGATGACGGGCCGGCTGTGGCCTGAGCCCTGTGGGCGGTCACAGGCTCCTGTGTGTCGTTACGTCCTGACAAGTCCTAGGGAAGGACGTGGGTGACTGCGCCTCCTTCAAGCATGTGGCCACTCCAAGCAGCTGTCACTCTTGTGCCCTTCCCGAGGTGACGGTGACAACCCAGGCAGAGGCAGCGGGTGACAGATGAAGGGGTGGGCCTGGCGTCTACCATCCGCTGTCAGCTGTGTGCGTGCGCACGCCTTGCTGATTCTGAAACCTGCTTGATGCCAGAAGGAGTGGAACAGCTCACGGGACGCTCCTGTACCTGGGGACGCCGGGGCGCAGTCCCTCCAGTTCCGGGCTGCGTGACCTGGGGCAGGGCGCAGGAATCCACCATTCCACTGTTGGCCTTGAAGGGATGGAGTGTTTAGAGATGACACTTCTGAGTTTCCACAAGACCAAGGCGCCCCTCTGGGTTTCTCGGCGGGCTGCGTTCCATCTGTCCTCATTCCCAGCTGGTGTTTGCGAAGCTGCCCCTGACTTAGGTCCCGTCCGTTTGAACTCGAACAGAGTCACCATGTGCGTGTCATCGGCAGCCGCACTGCGTCACTCCGGGCAGTGAAGGATGGAGAGTCAGAGAGTGTGGCCGCTTGATTAAAATGAACAATCAAGGAAAGTTCTGGGAGATGGATGTGAGGGGCTGGCCTGCTAATTTATGTGGACTTGATTCCAATGGCAAAGGGACATTTTTTTCCCTCTGAAACTTTTAAGAAATTAGGTTTTAAAGCTGCACTGGTACAGCACTCAACTTAGAACAGAGGCAGATTGGATTTTATGGGGCCCGCTCGTGTGCCAGCACTCTCCGGCATTGCGCCTGCGGCTGCGGGCTCGGGGTGGGCGGCGGGGCGGCAGGTTCCTGGGAAGGGTACGGACAGCGATTCCCGGGGGCTCCCCTCTGGCCTTTGCACATACGTCCCCTCCTGGGACTGTGATTGTGGGAAATATTTCCTGAGGTCTCAGGAGCTCTGCCCACAGATACCATCCCGTCCTGCAAGATTCACCGTGGCTGCTCACCCGACGCCCCAGGTACCATCAGTGGTTTCTCCCTCTGAACTGACCTCTACAGCAGCATCTATGTGTTGTTCTAACCCATGTGTGTGTCCTTGGGCAAGTGCCTGGTGTGTGTAGCACAGCACCTGCCCTGCACCTGCCCTGCACCTGTCCAGCACCTGCCCTGCACCTGTCCAGCACCTGCCCTGTACCTGCCTAGCGCCTGCCCTGCACCTGTCCATGGGAGCCACTCACAGGACGGCTTAAAGAGACAGAGCACCCACCTAGTGTTCAGTACACACGCTCCTGACAGAGCAGAGGGCTCCTGGCTCCTTCTACCTCCGTGTGGGGGGAGCAATCAGGAGACCTCGGGGTGGACCCTCGCCCTCCCACAGGCTGGCCCCAACCTCTTCTCTCCCCGGCTAGAGGAGGGCTTGCTTGCATGTCATGGATGGTTCTGTGAGTATATGTCAGATGTTTTTGAAATCTCATCCGATCGCTACCAGGGAAGACCCAAATAATCGTCCTGGTTTTCTTCTTCCTGGTGTGTTCTCTGTTCTGACCTCAGTCTCCCCCACTGTCGGTGGAGCAGACCTTGTGCATCAGGGTTTCTGCCCAATCTGATACTTTAGGGGCCTATGTTGGCCTTGAGAAAACCACAGAACCAGGGGACAAGTTAGACCAAGGTATTTTCTTTGTCCTGCTATGTCTTCTTTAATTTTTGGTAACCCACTTATTTTGGGTCATTTTCTTTCTCTTTCTATCTCTCTCTTCATGTTATATACAAAAAACTAGTGTTTAAAACAGACCTCATAGAATAACATTTGGACTTGAACAGAATTCTATTCAAACATGTGCTCCAGCGTGTTTGGGGTGGAGGGGAGTGAGGGAGGGCACATCAGCTGAGACTCAGGTGCCTGGAGCTGGACAGGAGGCGCAGGGAGAGGGAAGGGCGTGTCCAGCGAACCCCGGCGTATAGGTTGGGGTCGGGGCGCTGTCACAAACCTGAAGTGACCTGAGCAGCCACGATTCATATGAGCAGTTGTCTTCGAAGAGCCAAGTGATCTTTCGTGTCTGCAAAACCCATGAGGCTGCCATCGTGGTTTTCACTGAGAGACACTCCCAGGGCCCTATTTCACGGTCACTCAGCTGAAGGTGACCTTGAGGGCTGGAAGGAAGGAGGTCGAGGTGGGCGGAGAGATGTCCGAGCATGGGGAAGTAACATCCTTGTAGAAGTGCCCGGAAAACTTGCGGTCCTGTGTGGGCTCGTGGAAAAACTCCGCAGGGGAGATGGCTCAGGGGGTATCAGGCCCGGCGTGGGTCCCACCTCTGCCTCAGGCTCGGTGGGGCGGCCTCTGGGTGGCAATGGTGTTGAGTGGCCCCTTCTGGGGACAGACAGGCTGTGGACTGAGGCTCAGCGAGGCGGTTGGGACTAACCCTCGTGATCTCCAGGGCCCGTTCCGCTTTGGGACTGTCTTGTCTCTGCCTAATTCCCACACTTTTTAAAAAAAATCTAGGTGCTTTTCAAAGGTGCTGTTGGGGGACCATGTCTTATTACGCGGCGGGTTCCACCCGAGCACCTGTAACATTGGGAGACACAGAGAGAAGGAGCGAGTGGTGCAAGCAGACCCGCGTGAAAAGCGGCTTACTGGCTCCAAGGCAGGTGGTGGTCACCGCTCCTTGGACTGGTCAATGTCCCTGGTTGGTAAGGGTGGCCCCACCCAGAGCACTGCCCTCCCCAGGGCCTGGCTTCTCCTTGGAAATCCCTTCCCTGTCGGGGACACCGCAATGACCCCACTGAGCCTGGCCTTCCATCTGGTCTCCACGGGGCCCACGCCCGAGGTTTCCCGCCACCGGCGAGACGGGAGGCGGGCCAGAGGGACTGCGTCTCTGGTCCTTCAGCGTCAGCAGATTTGAGTCCATGTCCAGAGGTAATTGTATTAGGCAGCATGCTAGTCCGTCTGATGGTCTTTATGAGTCCCCATGACGAAGCGGGCATGCTCCGATGATTATAGGGGTTTTATTTTCATCTGGTTTTTATATTGCTATAAATATTTTTGCATTTACCAAATAAAGTGGTTGCTATGTAGAGATCATAACTTCTGGGACCTAAATTTGCTTCAGCTGATAGGCAAATTATAGACTACAATATGTGATCAAACAGCAGAGTGGGGAACTTAAATAGAGTGAGCCCTAAGGACGAGGCTGCTCAGAACCACGGGGAACGGAGTAAATGGGAGTTTCAGCAAAGCTCGCGCCGATTCCAGCAGATAAATTACGCTCTGCCTTTTTGTATCTCTTTGGGACCGTACTACATAAATTATGACCAAATATAATTTAGGCTATCAGCCTATATTTCTGAACATCCATCTTGTACATTTTAAGTACAAAATTACCATTTTGCAGAAGTATAAAATTGAGACAAATTTTTTTCCATCTGTGCCTTTAACTTCCGCGTACTTTACGGCGGCGAAGGGCGCGGGGACCGCGGTGCCATCCGGAGGGGCCGTCGGCCCCACGACTGTATAACTGTGTTAAGATCTGCATAAACGGGAATCAAGTTTCGGGGGTAGTGGAATGTGGAATTATGTATTCTTTCTTAAATGGAGATGTAACTTTTATGTAAAACCGCCATCTCTGCTTCCCTGAGTGGGGCGGACTGTTTACACATCCAGGGTGCTGGCGCAGGGCTCTGTGTTTATGGAAAGCCCTTTGCAAACATGCAGAACAGGGCCAAGAGGGTGCACTTGGGGGCCTTCCGGGACCTCTAGCTGTTGGCCTGGACTTGAACTCTTGTGGGGTCCACGGAGATGGCAGGGGACCCTGGGAGGGCTGTTCTACCATCACCTGAACTGTACCTCAGCTTTCTGAGCAATATTGGGGGGCCTTGGAGAGCTCTGTGCCCCCCAGGGAGGAGGCCCGGGTGGGTTGGGGGCCGGGCAGTGGGCACGGGCCATTTCCTTCCATCTGCCGGACAAATGGAAGACTCCCAAGGGTGTCGAACACCTTAAGCCAGGGACGGAGTAGCCTGGGGGCAGGATTTTCTTAAGGCTCCAGGGACGCTGCTCTGGGGACCAGCTTGGCATCGAAGGAGGTTTCTCTTGGGTTGGACGGCTGGTTGTCCGAGCCGGCAGGAGCCCCTGTGGTCTCTGCCGTGGAGGGCAGGCGGGGAGGGTGCAGGACGGCGCTGTTTCACCCTCCGCGCGTCGCCCCTTGCCACCCCCACCACCTCGCGCACCCCCACCTCCTCGCGCACCCCCACCTCCTCGCGCACCCCCACATAATGCTTTTCAAAGAGCGTAGAGACTCTGCTTCCCTAACTTCCTTTGCGCCTTTGGGTGTCGTGAGGCAGGAGTGGGTGACAGGCAGGGACAGGCCACAGGGGAATACACTATCTCTGTGTTAACCTTTGCCCCGTGCCTCAGTTTCCTCACACGTGGGGTGGAGGCAGACAAGGTGGCTTCTTTGTTCCTTCCCGCCCTGTGTTCTGTGGTCCTGCCTCCCTGTCCTGGCATTGCTGAAAGGTCACCCCACCCACTGCTGCTCCTGTGGGGTGGGAAGCGCTGGGTGACAGTCACAGGTTCCAGGGCAGCGGACAGTCCCCGAACTGAAGGCAGGTGCTTGTGGGGAGCCATAAGGGACTTGATTGCACAGGTCAGGGACGCTGAATGCAGGGTGGAGACAAGTTGGGGGAGGAGGGGTCGGCCCTGTCCCCGAGAGCGAGGGCTCTGCGGAGAGTCCCCCGCGGGGCAGTGGGGACCGCTGTGGGAATTTGAGTCCTCTGAGCTGTGTCTGGTGCTGCTGCTCTTACCCTACAAAACTGAGGGGCCGGGGAGGGACAGACGGCCAGTCCAGGGCGTGCCTCAGGCTTGGATTTATCTCGTCAGCGTCCAGGACCTTGCTTCCGCTTCATTTGGCAAGCTAGACCTTGTGCTTTGTCATCGAGGGGGAGGGGGCCATTGCTGTCCGCAGGGTGTCGGGGACAGCAGACAACAGTCTTCTATCGAGTGAACCGTCTGGGGAGCCCAGGGGGGCCTCGGCCACTGTCCTCAGGGCCACTCAGAGCTTGCAGAGCCCTCTACTCCCCATCCCTGCAACACACTCAGGGAGCTGAAGACCCGAGACTGGGACGGGGAGGCTGGTCCTGGAACTGCTGGGCAAGGAGCCGGGACATGACATGCAGATTGAAAACACCCGTCACCAGGACCCAAGTCTTCATGGACAGTGTCGCTGCACCCAGGCTTCCACCCCGGCCTCGGGCAAAGGAGCTGGGGTACGCAGGGGGCCGGCATGCCGGCTGCCCCCGGAAACCAGAGCCTCCCCGGCCGCCACGCGCACATGCCCTGCTGTGGTCTCGCGCCCTGGGCTTTGCCGTGGGCACAGGGACCAGGGACGCAGCCCTGCCCCCGTTCACGGGGCACCCTGTTTGTTCCCGGCACAGACAGCGACCCGCCTCAGCCCCCCCAACCCTCCCCAAGGGCGACCCTGCAGCCCAGTCCCTCCCCTGATTATCTTGAAGCCTGTCAGGCTGGGAGGCTCCCCCCCTCTGCTCTTTCTCCCTAATAGACACGAAACAGCCCAGTCAATAATATTTCACTCGTCTTCCCGCCGCGCGTCTGTTCTTCTGATCGGCTGAGGCGGGTTTGACTGCAGAGAGTCAGGAGGGGGGTTAAGATCTGAAAAGTTCAGCCAAATGTTATCAGCCTCCGAGATGTTGCCGAGGGAAAGGCCCCCCAGCCCTCAGCGACCGCGGCCAATAATAACTGCGATTCGCTGATAGCATCACCGCCTGTCAAAGGCCTGGGCGTTTGCGGCTCCTCCGTAAACGCAAACACCTGTCCCCAGTCAAGCCGTGATGGTTATCCCTCCCCTGTCATTCCCTGCGGATCCTTGAAGGGGCTGCCAGGACGTCCGGAGCTGTGAGTTGATTTATGACGTGAAGGGTCTCTCCGAAACTCCGGCCCGGCTGGGAACAAGGGCTGCCGCACGCTCTGCTCCGGGGGCGACGTGCGGCCTGACGGCAGTGAAACGGACAGTCTCCTTTTGATTGCCTTTTGAACCGCTGGCACCAGCGGCCTGAGCCGTGGGAAACGGGGAAATGGGGAAACAGGGAAACGGGGCTTCGGTGAACTTTTATTGCCTCCACGGCCCTCCCCCGCCGAGAGCATGCTGGGTATTGTCTGAGATTTTTGTGTGTGATGAATGAGATCAAAGTGTCTATAAATAGTGTCAGAACGCAGTATATACATAGCGGAGATATTTTCAAGATGGAGCAGGCATGTTCCAAACTGAGATAAACCGGATTTCAAGAAGTGCCAAGCGTGCTGGGCACAACGCTGGTGGGGGTGTGTGCCCTGGGCGGGGCCCCGGTAGCTTCCGGCTTCAGGCATCAGCCATGGTGACCTGGAGCCGAGCGAGGTGGCCAAACCCTGTCGGTCCTCCCAGGCCCCCGCAGTGGCCCCTCCACGTGCGGGTGCCTCTGTGGCCTCCAAGGAGCTGGGGCTGCCCTGGTGGCAGGCGCCCTCGCGCATGGGCCCGAGCTGCTCAGGCCTGCGGTCCCCTCGCCGGTGTGCCCGCCCACCTGCACACGGCTCTCGATCTTGTTCGCTCAGCCCATTGTCAGCAGCTGGCGGTTTGGGGACAGGCAGGGACAGGACAAAAGGGCGGGGGCAGGGCCGCAGGGCAGGAGTGGTTGGGAGCAGCCACTGCTTTGATCTGGGTGAGCTGGGACGGGCTGGCTCGGCCACGCGCTCACCACCTCTCTGGCCCCTCGGTGGGCTCGTGTGAGAGAGGCTGAGGGCGTGTCGGTGGCTGGTTGTGAGGACGCGTCTGTGTGGGGGTGGAGGGTGGGACAGCTGGACCCCAACTGCGCGGTGTCCTGGGGCTGTGACGTGAGACATATCCTAATACCCGGTGCGCAGGGAGAGCTGCTCACGGCTCCTCCTCCACTTCCAGTGTTGCTCTCCCTCCGCCTCCCCGCCTGGCCCTCTGAGGCTCGAAAAGTCTGATTAGAACCCGGGATTAGTGACTGGGCTCAGGTGTCCGGCTAATACCAGCTTTAAACCATGATTTAAGTCCAAGTCACACGTGTGACGTGCCATGGGGTGTCCCGGGCTCCCCTAGGAGTTCAGGTGGTGGGTGGGGAGCATGGCCCATCCAATGACCAGTGTCCACGCCACGGGCCCGTGGGGTCGCTGTGACGGTGCTTGTGGCGTCTGGGATTTAAAAGGTTGTGAGCACGGAGTCCCTCAGGGCCGTCGAGGTGACAAAGACTGACACTGAGTTTTTTGGCCTGTGAGGGCCGAGGTGCACTGGTCTGTACCTTGACTTGTTCCTGTAGATTTTATTTAAGAATAGCATGACGGCAATGAGACATTGCTGACCACGCATGGTGGGGAGAGGGTGTCCCACGACGTTGGAGGCCCCGGCGAGATTGGTCACTGCCGGCACCGGGCTGCCTGGTGGAAACGGTGGCGCTCGCCTCGGTGTGCCAGGCCTTGTGGGGAGGGGGCTCTGCCACGGACCCCTCGTCTCTCACCCTCTCACCCGAGCCCTGGGTTCTGTGCCGTGGAATTCACCAGCTCCTCATTCTGACAGCGAGGCGCCAGCGCCCGGGGCCTTCAGGCTGTGTGCCCGGCACAGTCTCTGGTGTGGCTCGGTTAAGCACGGACACACGTCCCCCTGGACAGACCAGCCTCCCACGCGGTGCTATCTGGCTTGTGGCCTCGGCTCCGCGTCTGAGCCGAGTGCCGCTGCTGGTGCTCGGCTCCCCGCCTGTGGGACCAGCATCGTCTGTGCCGGACGCCGGGGTGTCTCTGTATTTGTCACGGAAGGAAGAGTGTTGCATGGCCGCCTCCCACTGCGGGGGTTCCCGTGGGCGTGACGTCAGCAGTGCAGTGTCACCGGGAGGCCTCCCATTGGCAGACTTCAGGGACTGCAGAGGGAGGTGACAGAGGCAGCTGGAGGGACAAGTGCCACGCTGTCTGGGTTCATCTCCGCCGTGGTCGCTGCCAGTCTCGGGAAGGCCGTCAGTGTCTGAACCGTTCGGTACCCAGCCTCTGCGAAGGGCAGACGTGTGCAGAGGCGGCCCTCACTCCGGTGGTCTGACCCTCGTGCGTCCCGACCCGGTGGGACTTCAAGCCGCTGGCAGTTTCAGAGACAATGGCTCTGTTGTTGGCATGATTGCGACTTGGGTGGTCACTTGCTCATCCGGCCACGTAGCACATGCTCATGTATTTTCAGGACTGTCAAAAACATATTTTCTTTTGTGAGTTTGTTCTAAGCGCTGGAGAGGTGTTTGAACACGGACTCTCCCTGTGTGCGCTGCAATGTGCTCGGATGAGGCGCTAACCCACCCAGGGCGGCTGGCGCTTAGGAGGGGGGTTGGGGAGGGGCTTCCAGACAGCACGGCCCTGAGGAACGCTGCATCCATCTAAAGCCACACTGAGGACTTCGGGGACGTGTGTGCTTGTGTGGCCCCAGGGACCATCACAAGGGCCTTTCCGGGTGCTGAACTCCAGCACCGTGATGTGGTGGCTCCCAGACCGTGTCCTCTGGGCTTCTGAAAGAGGGCTGGAAATTTATAAACTTGCGCTTCTTTTCTGTGCAAATACAGTGTCTTCAAGCTGCATTCCTCCAGCGACCCAGCCCATTACAAGGGCTGGCGTGCGGTCTGTGTCTTCGAGTGTGGTCCCCAGGACGCACCGGTGCAATGGTTCATTTTGTGTGTCCACTGGGCTGGGCCACAGCACCTGGGTATTTGGTGAAACATTATTCCGGGTGTTTCTGTGAGGGCAGTTTTGGAGGAGGCTCACATTTCAAGAGGAGGACTCTGAGGAAAGCAGACTGCCCTCCCCTTGCGGATGGGCCTCACCTAATCAGGCACAGGCCTGGAGAGAATAAAGACTGACCTCCCCAAGCAAGAGGGAATCCTACCAGCAAATGGCCTTTGAACTCGAACGGCCATGCTGGTTCTTCCCTGAGTGTTCAGTTCTCAGGCTCCATCATTGCGTGAGCCAATTCCAGAAGGTAACTCTCTCTGTGCCCACATCCCCATGCCGTGTCTGTCCGGGGAACCCTCCCTGTAGAGCCCTTCAGACCTCTGGCCTGGGAGGGGAGCGAAGAAAGATGACCCAGGGTGAGTTCATGCCCTTCTGCTCTGGGCAGTTGGGACTCACGCAGCAGCCCCTCCCTGGCACGTGATCTCCACAGAGCTCGCTCGGCACCTGCACTAGAACCGTGACAGCCGCGGGTCACGGGGGGCGCTGAGCGCTGTGTGAAAAGTCCACCGTGTTCGGGGCTGTACAGCTCTGTCCTCCGCTGTGGCAGGAGGACACACTGGGTGCAAAGCGCTGGCTGCCACTGCAGTGTGGCCTCAGTTCTGCGCTGTTTTGGTGGCAGCGGCATGAGTCGGAGGTCAGTACCGCCTGGATGTGGGTGGACAGAGGGACAGATCTACGGGGGGGTGGACGGATGGACCGCTGTCTGGGGGGCTCCTCCATGTTGATTCCAGAGAAGAGTGACACCTGGTGTGGGCTGTCCCCAGAGGCGCTGGGGACATGTCTGGAAGGATGGAATTCACTGGGTGAGGCGGGTGCTCATTTCTTCTTTGTAGGCGTGCGCCACCTTCATGCTGTCCAGACACCGGCCTCACAGCGTGCTCGGCCCCCACCTGACTCTGTTCCCGTCGGGTCCGTCCTTCATGAGGGTCCTGGCAGCCACCAGCCTGTGGGGACTCGATCGAGGTTGCCCGCAAACTCACAGGGGAAAACCCGCGGCCCCGTCGGGGATGTTGGTCAGCCTGTCCTCCAAGTGGTTTAACTTTTTATTCTGAAATAATTTAAGATTCATGAAGAGCTGCAAAAATAGCCCCGAGCGTCCCCGTGGGTTTCCCCGCAGCTTCCCCCACGCCAGTGTCTCCTGGAGCCGCAGCCAGGACCTGATGCAGGCGGTGCTGGGAACTGAGCTGGGGCCTTGTTTGAATTGCGTTGCAGGTTTTTAAAACTGAATTGGTGGCTGGCGGTCCGCACCTGGGGGAAGCCACTCAAGCGGGGCCCTTGGCTCGCCCCATTCTGCAGTGGGGACAGGCCACCGGCCGTCCCGGGCAGCAGCTCTCACGGCTCCATGATGAGGTTTGGTCCGCCTGCTCAGGGGCCTTTCTCACGGCGTCCTGTGGCGCTCGAATCGGTGGCCTTGTCACCCTGGCTGCCAGTCCTGGGCGTGTGGGGTGCAGAGTGGGGAGGTGCTGGGCGGTGGGACCCTCGCTGCTGACAGTGAGGGAGAAGCAGGTACAGGCTTATGTGCCAACAGCACATGCAGTTTTGGTAAAAACTTACCTGGGTTCCGAGGACAAGCTCCTGTCTTTCCAGGCACGAGGCAGGTGATGATTGGATGGAGAGGCCCTTGAAATGAAGCCTGGGACATGCTGTCCCTGGACAGGTGACCACGCAGCTGAGGGCTTTGCGACATTGCCCGCAGGGGAGGACTTTGTCGCCTCCTGGATTTGAGTCAGCAAACACCTTGATGCCACCCATGTGGGACTCGGTGGGGGCGACCCAGCCCGTCTATGAAGAGTTTTCTGGGGGCGAGGGTCCCTGTCACTAACGGGGTAAGGGTACCCGTCACTAACAGGACTGACAGCTGCGTGCGGGGCTGCCTTGTCCAGAGTGCCCCCTTCCACCCCCGGGGAAGTGACGGGCACGGCAGACTTGGAGCCTGGGCCCCGCCTCCAGCTGCCCCTGAAAAGCGTGCGCCGCCCACACCTCGGGGAGAAGCCGGGAGGCCGCGAGGGTTTGCTTGGCTGTGGGAGAGGCGGGTGGATGTGGGCAGGGGAGCCAGAGGCCGTCCGGATGGCTCGACACACTGACAGGTCCTGAGTGGCCCCAGAGCGGCTGCTGCTCCCTGGCCTCCCGTGTTTGTGGATCGGTTCTGGGTTCTCTCAGTAACTAATAGCAGGGAAGTCCCGGGGCAGTCTGTTTTGATTGGGCAAACGTTAAATTAACCCGATCTGCGAACACTTCCGCTCTGAGTGCTGCCGGGGAAGAGGTGGCTGGACAGACAGAGGGACGTGTCCTCATCGGACTGCCGCCCCCACCCGGCACTTGCAGCTCGTCAATACGGCTCCTGGAGCTCTAATAAAACGGCTTCGACTTGCTCGTCGGTGGCTGCGAACACAGTACACACATCGATTTCCTGGCTGATAGAGCCCATTTCCCTATTCAGCTCCTCCGCGCGGGAAGGTGGAGGGGTCCCAGGGCCCGGGGGAGCAATGATGTCTGTAAGTAGGTTAGCAGATGCTCGGGAAATGTCTTCATCGGCGGCTCGGCTCCTTCCCCGGCCGACGCGCCTCTTCGTAAAGAGCAGGCCTCCTCGGGGTCTCGCTGGCTTCAGCTGCGGAGACGCCGGACGTCGGGTGTCACCAGGCTCTGCCCTGCTCCTCAGCAGGATCGCGGGGTGAAACAGCCGTCTTGGCTTCGCGGCGTGTGAGGAGCTTACAATCCACCTCACCCCAGGTGTGACTCTGACTCCGGTGAATTTGGGGGGTCCACCTAGAGCAGGCACCAGGACACCCCAGACAGGAAGGATGTCCCCCTGCTTCTTTGCTCCAATAATGAGGGTTCACACCGCTTAGTCAGCTGCTTTTCAGGAGGCAGTGGGCTGAGGTGCGTGGGGCCCCAGGAGGCAGGGGCAGCTGATGAGTCCCTTGTCACAGTGAGGGAAGTGGGACTTGCAGAGCTTGGGGACTTGCCCAAGGCCTCACAGCAAGGTCAGGGCAGAGGCGGGGCTTGGTCCCGGGAGGTCTGCTGCGAAGCCCAGTCATGAGCAACCAGCGTCCCCCTCTCCACATGCGGTGCCCCAGCCATTCCCACACCGACCTGCAGCCCTCGGTTCTGCAGACCTGACTCGGGGCGTGAGGCTGACTGGCTGACGTAGGAAATGTCACTTGTCCCCAACAGGATCGTGTCTCCTTTGCTTCCAGAGGCCACACGAGCTGTGCCGAGGATCTTTCATCATTGCGTTCCTCTGTCCATGTTTTTGGCACCAGCTCGGGCAGCGATGACAACGTGCTGCTGCTGGGATGTCACACCGTGGTGGGCGCCGCTGTCTTCCTGTTAGCTCCGCCCTGTGTACACAGGGAGGGTCAAGGTGCTTTGGTGGCATCGACATTTCGCCTGTCCCTTTAATCTCTTATGTGGCTGTGGTACCAGCTAGGTGCTACTATGAGTAACACCTAGTAGTAATAGCAGTAATAGTGGCAGTAATAGTACCGCTGCTATCGGTGCCAGCCCTGGCCTTGGGTGTGGTGCCCTCGTCACCAGGCTGAGTGGGTGGGGCCCACACCACGCGGTGGGCTCACAGGGGTACCGAAGGGGAGAGGTGTGCGTGGGCATGCTCCCCGCGGGCAGCACCCATCAACGGCCGGGTGACCGCCCTGGGTCGTCTCTCCCTGCAGGTGGCCGAGCAGCCCAAGTCCCAGCCCCGCTCTGTGCTGGTCCGAGCTGCGGCCAGAGACGCCCTCCATCACCTCTGCGCAGCAGCCGGGAGAAGCCCAGCCCTCAGAGACTGTTTTCCACAGAGGCCACGGGAGTCTTAGGCTGGAACAAACAGAAACAGTGACAAACAGGAGCGGCTTGCTGTCTGGTCTGTGGTCCTCCCCGGCGGTTGACCCGCTGCAGGGCAGGGTACAGAGTCACACCCCGGTGCCCGGCTGTCTGCCCACCTGCCCGCCCTGGGATGCTGCAGGAACCAGCTGCTCGCTCCCTCGCGTTTCCTGAAGGACGCAGGTCATGGCGCTGCAGGAAAGCCTCACCTGGGGCCACACAGACGAGACCACCGAGTGCCTCTCACGATTACCAGGGGCCTGGGGCCCTCATGGCAGGGCCCTGGCGAGGAAGGCTGAGTTCGCTGCTTTAGAAATCAGAATGGACGTCCTGGGAAAGAAAGCGGGACTTCTGGGGACCTGTTGCGGTCCACGCGTGTTCCCTGCGTAGGTTTGAATTATGCGTCGTGGGGGCGGGGAGCCCGCACGATGTCCAGGGAACAGCCGGCGGCTGCTCTTGCTCATGGAAGAGACTGAGAGGGAGAGAGGCAGCTGCTGGCGGGTGGTCCGGTGGTCCGGAGATGCAGAGAAGCCCCCGCTCACCTCATGGGCATGGCCATCGCCTGGTGGGGCTCCGAGGGAAGGGGGAGGCGAGGCCCCGCTGCCCCTGCCGGAGAGTAGCGTGGTGGCCGGGGTCGGCATCCCCTCCGCACAGGTGCGTCCCTGCACCTTCCGGGTGGTTCCGGCAGCAGCCTGTCCACATCCTGGCGTGTACAGTGACCTGCAGTTAAAATAAAGAATAGATCAGATCAGCAGCCAGCAAGGAATGACAACAACTAAAATAGCTGGAGATTCTGCTTATTTTCAGTGAGGTGCCTCCAAACCGTCTTTGCTGTGGGTTTCTAGCTGCCCCGTTGCCCAACCCCACCTGCAGGCACGTTTCTCCTGTGCCCGCGTCCCTCCCACGGCTCCCTGGCACGTGGGCCCCGGGGTCCTCGGGAGGTTTCTGCTTGCTGCCGCGTCACCCCTGCATTCGGGGGAAGAGCCATCTATTAAATTAATTAATTCATTCAAGTGTTGACCTATTCAATTTATTTTTCTAAAAAAGCGTCCCTGCTGACAAGAGCTAAATGCTGGTGAGTGGGGAGGGAGGGAGACAGCACCACCTCCCCCACCTCTGTGTCTCCACAGCATCGCAAAGCTCGCGCTCATTAAAACACAAGGTTCTGTTTTCCATATTCATAACGAATGCACGCCTAAAGAGCATGATGAAATCAGAATCGTCGGTAATCTCAGCCCTCAGAGGTAAAAGCTCAGTCTTCTGAAATCTCTGTGTCATCTCCTACACAGGCACGCATGGGTGTCCACGTATAGATTTCTGTTCATTTATTTAATAAATAAATGCATCGCCATTTACCTTTGGTTTTGTAACGCGGACTTTTTGCTTGCTATATCGAGGGCTTCCCCCCAGTAGTCAAACTGTTTATTACTTGTGTTACTCAATTTCAAGGTCACAATTCCAGGCCGCACATGTTATTTATAGTGTCACTTTGATGGTTAATAGTTGCTGTTGAATGGAAGTTCCCGTGTTTGGGCTAATGTACAACTGAACTTCTCGCCTTGATTTCTCAGACCCAGACCGGCTGTTTCATAGTGTTCATTGAACACCTGTACTGGAGTTTTTGAATTTTCTGTGTTTCTTTTTTTTTTTTTTTTAATATTTTATTTATTTTTAGAGAGGGGAAGGGAGGGAGAAAGAGAGGGAGAGAAACATCAATGTGTGGTTGCCTCTTGTGCGCCCCCTACTGGGGACCTGGCCTACAACCCAGGCATGTGCCCTGACTGGGAATCAAACTGGTGACCCTTTGGTTTCCAGCCCATGCTCAATCCACTGAGGAACACCAGCCAGGGCTGAATTTTCTATGTTTCTACTTGACAATTGTTTGCCCATTGGATTTGTAGAGACTGATTATATATTAGAGGTATAATATTCACCATGGAAATCGCTCTGCATTTTTATCTAGTGCGACTGAGACTTTTACTGTGAAATGCGACCCACGCCTGGGAGAGGGCAGAGAACACGAGGTGCACCCAGGGCCGCCCCATGGGCACCGCCAGCACCCAAGCCTACCAGGGCGCCGCCTGGTCGGTGCCCCTTCCTCCCTGCGGAGAACAAAGGACCCCAAACATTAAAACAAAACCAGACACGACCCTGACTCAGGGCCGGCAGCTCCCGGTTCGCCTGCTAGCTTATCCCGGAAATACATCCCCAAGCCCCGCAGCTCGGCTTTGTTACTTTCTGAACTTTGCACAGTGCGAACGGATACTGTATTCTTCTGTTGCCCTGCAGAGCTCCGTCTGCACCCGCCTGCACCTCGGTGTGTATCGCGTTGCATCGTTCTCTGGACGGGCGTTGAGGTGATTTCCAGTTTTGGGTGCAGTGTGGGACGCTGCTGCGTGTGTCCTTGTCTGTGGGTCTCGGTGCCTGTGTGTGTGTTTTCACGTACGCGCTAACTCGGAGCTAAAACACGTGGAAATTCAGCTTCAGCAGACACTGCCAACCGCTTTTCCAAAGTGGTCGTCGGTGTCCGCCTGCTCCAGGTGCCTGGGTCTCTTGTCGCTCCATGTCCCGCCAAAATGTAGCATTGTTGGATTTTCGTTTCAATGTCTGCATTGCGGCCATTCAGGAGGGCGAAGGTGGAGTCTCACCGTGGTTTTCCTGGGGGACCGGAGGTCCAACACCTCATCACCTGTTCAGTGGACATTGGATATCCTCCTTTGAGGCAGGAACATTTTTAATTTCGATGAAGTCCAGGTTATCTGTTTTTTCCTGTGTTGCCCCTGCTTTTGGTGGGCTCCCTAAGAATTCATTGCCCCCATGTTTTCTTCAAAGGGTTTTATTTTTTGGCTCTTATTTTTAGGTCGCTGGTCCATTTTGAGTTAATATGTGCATATGGTGAGAAGTGGGGCTTTTCTTTAATTTTTAAAATATAACGTTCTTTAATTCTTGGAACATATTTATTATAATCGCTGCTTTGAAGTCCCTGTCTGCGGAATCTAAATTCAACATCTGGCTCACTCAGCAACCGCTTCCATCAACTCCTTTTCTTCCCCGAGTGTGGTTCACACTTCCCTGCTTCTTTGCATGTCTTGTAATTTTTTTTTTTTTTGAAAACTGGACACATTTAAAATAATATATTGTAGCATCTCTAGATTGCAGTTTTTTCCCCCTGAAGGTTCTTTTCTCCTTCAGTAACTTGCCGGAACTCAATCTGCAGAATCCGTCTCCTCACCATGTGCGGCCGTTGATGCACTTGATTTTAAAAATCCTCTGTCAGCTGGCTTCCCCAGACCTGCCCCGTGTCTGCCGCACTCCCAGTTGGCCGCGGCTGGGCCCAGGTCCCGCTCAGGCGTCTTGACTAGGCCTGGGGTGAGCAAAGCATCTGCACTCGGGCAGTTTCCAAGTTTGCCTTGAGGCTCAGCTCTAGTTTCTCTGGCTCTCTCGGGACTCACTTGCCGCGGGGTCCAGGTGGCCTGGGGCATGCAGAGAGCTTATGGAGCTCCTCCAGTGTGTCCCGTTGCATGTCCGACTCTGCCACTGCTCCCCCCACCTGTGACTGCCACTTCACATTAGCACACCTGTGGGTCCCCTGTTTCTTTTCTTCTGAGTTTGCAACTTTTACTGACATGCCGAAACAGGTCAGCCCCCTGAAAATGGGGTGTGCCACAGCCAGCTTTGCCCCCACAAAACTAAGGTGCCAGCCGAGCTGGGCGGCGGCTTGGGCGGCCCTGGGAAGAAAGGGCCCCAGACTCCCGCCGCTCTCACCTCGAGTTCCTGCCGACCTTCCTGAACACACACTGCCCATTGGCCACTTGCCTCTGGGGCGTTTCCAGAGTCCTGGGGTATCCGTGCTGGGCGTGCCACACGCCTTGGCCACGCACCTGTCCTGTGGGTGACCGGTTGCCGATCTGTTTTCTCCTCCGTGGCTGGAAGTCTGCTGCCACAATAATTGTTTTTAAGTTTGATTTTTTTTTCTTCCATTTTTACATGGTCATATGTATCTGTGTTTTCTCTACTGTCATATTTAGGATTTATTCATTCCAAAAGTATGTTGTAATGAACAGAAATTTTATTCTATAATATTATGGTTTAATTTTCTACTCAAATTTTTACTTATTTCAAATGGATGTATTTCATTGTAATGATATAGGAATCTAGCTGATTTTTTCCTCCATGTTGTTAGCTAATTGTCCCACGCTGATTTTTTAAACAATCTCCTCTTTGCCTGCTGATTTGGAAAGCAGGTGTTTGGATACCTGAGCGATCTGTTTGCTTCCTTGACTTTTTATTCTATTGCATTGATTTGGGTTTGCCCTCTTTATTGGAGACGCCACGGTTTTAATCATTACCGCTTCAGAACAGACTCTAGCGCACGGTGGGCGGAGACTATCCCTCCTGCCCTCCGCGTCCCACACCACGTGGGCGGTGGGTGAGCGTGTTGCACACCCGCAACAGCACCTGTTCACCCTCTCACCTTGGGTGGCTGGGAGCTCGGGCCCTGTGCCAGGCCAGGTGGTGACTGGGGTCCCCGGCAGGTGACAGGGCTCCTGCCCCCTGGCGTTTGCATTCCAGGTGGGAACAGGAGAGAAAGTAGCCGATGCGCTAATGAGACGCCTGAACGTCATCACACCGACGGTGAAGCCGACAGTCAGGGCCGAATGGAGCCTCGCGTGTGAGCCCGTGGGGCCGGGGCCGCGGAGTCTGCACGCGGAGTCGGTGCTCGAGTCGGTGCCTGCAGGGGAAGCGGGGCCCAGCAGGAGCTACAAGTTGTTTTGGTTCCAGACGCGTGCCCACGCGTCCCGACGCCATCCATCACGGGGCGCGTCCTCTCCCCACAGGGTGGGAGGGCACTGTCCGTACAGAGCAGACATACATCTCTCCGTGAAAAGAACTCAAGGACCTGAGAGGAAACCAGCGCGGCCGAGCCTGGGACGCGGGCAGGCGGCCGGTGGGGGCGGAGGTGAGCAGGCCACGAGGGAAGTTGGATTGTGTTCTTCATTCGGCGCGCTGGGAGCCCGAGGGGGCGTCCATAGGACAGTGATGCATCTGCTTTCAGAGGGTGCCCCTGTTGTGGGGGGAAGGGGGGAGGAGCCTGAGTGGGTCAGTGCTTGCGTGGCGGGATGGGCAGCAGGTCCCGCTGGTGGGCCAGGTGTGGGGTTGATGGGAAGGAGGGTGGAAGCGTGGGGGCAGGTGCGGCCCATCCACAGGTGCTGGACTCAGCCTTCGGCGCTGAACTGGGAAAAGGCAGGCGTGTGCTCAGGCCCTGTTTTTAGGCAGCTTCTCCCCGAGGGCTAGAGCGGAGCTGTGAGCGCCTCAGGACAGGAGGGACATGGGGGTGACACTGGGCCGTGGACACCAGTGATTGGGACGTGGAGGGGGGAGATTGGGGAGGGTCCAGGACGTGGCAGGAAGCCATCAGAGTGAGGGGCAGACGTGAACTGCTGAAAGCGCGTTACGGGCTGAATGGAAATGCTGATCGAGCCCCCGGCAGCTGTCACAGAACGTGGGAGGGGCGTGAGCAAGCAGGCCGAGGCTCAGGGGCCCCTGCTGGCAGCAGAGGTGGCCTGGCCCTCAAGCAGGCCCTCTGCCAGCTGGGGCGGGGCTGGGCGCTCCCATAGCACTGGGCGCCGCGATGCCTGCCTCCCGACCTCACGCTGTGCTGTCTGTCCGGCGGGAGTGGACATTCTGTGGGGTAGCAAGGTCGTCGACCCTGAGCCCCCCGTGTCCCAGCATGCTCCCCCAGCGGCACCTGGCCCTTGAGTGTGGGCGGGGCCTGTGACTATGATGGGGGCCATGGCCCAGGGGCCGGGGGTTTTGCAGATGTAATTAAGGTCCCGAATCAGTTGATTTCGGGTTAAGACAGAGATGCCCCCGGGGAGGCCTGACCTGGTGAAAGGAGCTTTTAGAAGCAGGCCTGGGCAGGGTC
Source organism: Micronycteris hirsuta (assembly GCA_004026765.1). Taxonomy (NCBI): domain Eukaryota; kingdom Metazoa; phylum Chordata; class Mammalia; order Chiroptera; family Phyllostomidae; genus Micronycteris; species Micronycteris hirsuta. The sequence continues at coordinate 213,272 of PVJI01000458.1, read as the reverse complement.
GGGGGGCCTCCCCGACAGGATTCCTGAGAGACACTAACGGGCAGAGGCTGCGTCTTCATGGGGCCGGGGTGAGAAAGGGCTGCCCCTTCTGCTGGGGCGGGGGTGGGCACACGGAGATTTACGGTCCGAGCCTGTGAAGGGGGCGCCTGGTCGGCCTGGGGCCCAGATTCGCCTCGGTTGGAGCTGCCCACACAGGGAGGGCCGTCTGCCTGCGTAGTCAGCGACTTGGGTACGCATCTCGTGACGCCACCGTCACAGACATGCCAGAGTAACGTGTGACTGCACACCTCAGCCCAGGCAGGGGGACATGCAGGACTGACCCGCCGGGCCAGGTTTAGGGCAGAAGTTAGAGAAATCAAGAGTTGTCTCTGGCTGGTCTCTGGGTTTTTTGTGTTTTTGTTTTTTTCCTCCTGGGCAAGGGCCCAGCCCTGTGGTCCGTGGGGAGAGTGGTGAGCCCATTGAGAGAGACAGGCTGTGAGGTGCCCACCTGACCAGGGGAGTGAGTGCGGGAACTCCCAGAGAAACAGAAGCAGTTCCTGGGTTCTCCTCCTGGAGGGCGCGTCAGGCCTGGCGGCTCTTTGGTCTGAGCTGGGGGTCCGAGTAGCCTAAGGGCGCCTGGTCTTGAGTCCAACACCCAGGCACGCCCACCGTGGCCCTGACGCCCTGAGCTTAGCCAGTCCGGCTGGTCCTGTGGTCTCGCCCCCACCTGCTCCGCACCTGCCGCAGCTCTGGGTGCCAGGACCAGGCTGCAGCCGCCGGGCCTGGTCGCACAGGCCGGGCAGCGGCCTGAGGACGCGGCACCAGCAGAGTGTCTGTCCCCCCCGCTTCTCTCTTCCTGGGGCAGCTCCTCGCCACCCCAGCTGCACACGGAGCTGGGATTTCAGTTGCTCCTCACACTTCATGTAGCAGCTGGTTGGGAAATAAAACACCTTCCATTTAGATAAATAAGCAAAAATAAAAAAGTCAGAAAATTAATAACCAGAAAGACACACTCATTTTATTATTCTGTTTCTGAAACAAAACATGGACAGGCTCCATCAATGGCCGGCCTGTGTGATAGAAATGTGGGGAGTCCTGCAGGGGGCGGGGACGTGGGAGGGGACCTGCCTCATTGCCTGCCACCGGGGTTCTGCCCTCGCCGGCCAGGGCGGGTGGGTCCGGCCTCCCCACAGAGCCAGCCCTGCAGACCTGAGACCACCGTGACCTCATTCCCACTCAGGACTGTTTTCCTCTGAAAAGGGGCCCCTGTGAGGTCACTCCCTGGGCTCTGGCTGCTCCCCGGGCTCTGGCCCCTGCCCGTCCAGCTACCTCCACCCACTGCCTGGTTCTGGCTTCCTCCCCAGACCCCTGTCCTGCCAGGGCGTGTCGGTGACACTCGCAGCTGACCACATACCAGGATCTGCGCTCCCCAGTTCACACATGGCTCACTTAAACCTCAGGGCAGCCCTGCCGGGTGGATGTTGGTGTCCCCGTTCTACAGGTGAGGACAAAGAGCCCTGAGCTTGCCTTTGAACACACGGACACTTTCAACGCTTCCCGTCACCACGTGTGGCACAGACGCGAGTCAGGACGATGACGCGCTTCATGGGAATAGCGTGACTGTGCTTTGCTCACGCCCAGGGCTGCGGTCCAGGGATGTCCCCACGACAGTGGCGGCTGGGCAAACGCTCCGCATCTCGGAGCTGAGTGTGTGCTCCTGTGACCATCCCCCTCCCTCGGGGCAGCAGGGATGTGCCCTGCTCCTGTGACCGCCGGCCCAACCCCCGGCACGGGCACACCCCTCCCTTCTCTGCCCTCAGGTCGTCCCCACGGGGACCCCTCGCCCCCCTTCACCCCTCCGCTCTCTCCCTCTGTGACCGTCAGTGTCGGATGAGACTGTCCCAGGACACCGCCCCAGTGATCTTCTCCAGTGACCTGTCCTGGGATCAGAGGTGACCACTGATGTGGGGTGGTCACCCCCTGGGGGCAGAGAGAAGGCCCGTGCTCCCTGCAGTGCTCGGCAAAGGGTCTTACACACCCAGGTTCTGATGAGCTGATGGCCAGGTGCGTGGCAGGTGAGCACCTGGGGCCGGCCCGAGGTCAGGGCCCTGGGGGACGTGAAGGTCAGCACGCTCTGTCCGCAGAGGGGAGGCGGGGTGCAGGCCACACGCCCGGCACAGGTGCTCAGGGAGGTGCCCTGTGGTCACAGGTGCCAGGCTCCGGGCTCCGGGCAGCGACACCGGGGAGCAGCATGGTCAGGTGTCAGAGCCACACTGTCGGTTCTGTTTTGTTCTGCTCTTCACCTTTTTCCAATCTTTTTTTCAAACCATTTTAGGTTTACAGAAAAGTTGCAAAGGTAATATGGAACGCTGCCCTGTGGCCTCCTCGCCTGTGGCCTCACCACGCGCCCCCAGCACGCGCCGCCCGGGGCGCAGGCCTCAGAACCGCCAGGCCAACGAGAATCCGCAGACGCGTGGACCAGCTCCGCGTCTCTGTTCCGGGACCCGCCCACGGCCTGCGTGACGCTGACCCGTCGGGTTCCTCGGTCCCCTCCATCCGGGGCGGCTCACTGACTTCCCGTGAGCGCGCTGTATCCGCCAGGTTTGTAGAAAGCCATGCATTTTTCCCAAAAGACGGCGTATTTTCACATACAATTTCATAACTTCCAGTGTGACTGGTTTGTAGGTGCTGCTCACTGCTGGTCAGCACTTCCTCTCTGGGAGGCGCGCGTGGCCGGGCACCGCAGCGGATGGGGTTCAGAGCGGCTGTCCGTGAAGCCCCCATAATGACACGGACCGCACATTAGAACAACACGGCTGCCCCGCGGCGCGGCCTTGGCTGTGGGGTTGGGATGAAGGGCTCTGCTGGGCTGCCCGGGACAACGGACTCGGAAAGAAGCGAGTTTCCATTCTCACGTGGCTCCTCCCCACTCACTCTCACTGCTGTTTCAGTCACGCTGTTTGGTCTGGAACCATGTTCGCGGAGCTGCTTGTTTGGCCGATGGGGCCTGGGTGCAGAGGCCTGCGGCCGTGGTCTCTTCCCGATGGGTCTGGGCAGGTGCAGCCTGCCGGGCTGGGGATGACCTCCGTCCCTCAGGGCGGCAGTTTTCTGGAAACCCACCCTGTCTGTGACCCCGGGCCTGACAGAGAATTATTTTAGAAAACACCATGGAATGTTGGTGGCAAGCTTCTGAGTGGCCAGGCAGCCAGGGTGTGTTTGTCCCCACGGGTCAGAGTGGGCAGGAGGATTCCCTCCACACCAGCCATTGCCAGCGCCTGTCACCAGGGCGTGGTGACAGCATCACCCTGTCTCCTTTGCAGGTGAGTCCTGGCCCCAGACGCTGGAGCAGCTTAGCCACTCACCTGGACTTCCCTGCCTGTCCACGCAGGTCAGGACTCAGACTCACTGCGGTGCTGGGGCCCCGGCCGCTGTCCTGGGGAAACAGGGGTGTGGGTCCGGAAGGAGCCAGTATGTGGAGGGATGCCAGGGGGAACGTTTGCAGGATCTGTAGGTGATTCCCCCAGGATGCAACTGTCCCCTGAGGGGACTTGGGGCCCCGGGAGCCTGCTCTCCACCTGGGGTGTCCTGTACCAGCCAAGTGCAGAGGGAATGCAGGACCCAGAGCTTCCCTGACAAAGCAGCTTCTGCAAGCCTGGCAGGTCTGCACCGCGGCTAGGGGGAGGCTCACCTGTCCGTTGTCCCAGACGCATCCCGCAGGGCCCAGGGGCTGCGTGAGGACCCCCCGCCACTCCGGGGTGGGGGGGAATGCGACACTCGGTCTGGCCTGAAGCCCGGAGGTGGACGCTCTGCATGTCTGTGGGTACACAGTTGAAACCCCATTTCCGTCCTTAGCAGCAGAAATGTTACAGTTGTTTTTCCTTTATCTACATAAACAACATAACTTTGTCAGAAAATGGAAAATGTGAGCGTTGTCCCATCAGCTAAAACAGACTGTCAGATAAGGTGTTTTTTTTTTTCCTGTTGCTCCCGATAAATGATGTAAGTGGTTTTGGCTTTGGAGGGCTTTGCCAGGCACTGGAGTAAATGATCAGAGTGGTAACATTTTTAACCTTATCTATCACACTGAAACATTTTTTCTGCCTCCAATAAAACATGTCAGAGTCGATTAAGGACATTTTTCAATGAGGTATAATTCACGGATTTTTAGTAGCGAATCCAAGAGTGCTGAAGTCTTAAAGAGGCTGTGAATACTTAATCGCGGGCGCGTTCCCGCTGCCTTTGGCATTCCCGTAAGGCTGTGCTGCGGACCCGTGTCTGTCTGGCGCGGGGTCGGAAGAGCGGCAGGCACGATGGCCCGGGATGTGTCACATTGTATCTGGTGACAGGCCTGTGAAAGATACGGCCGCTCAGTTCGTTTGGCGGTGCTTATCTGGTACACGAGTGTGCATTACTTCTCAGAGACCCGGATCACTTTGGACAGTATCATTAAATGCCACGTCATTACCTGTTAGGGAGCAGGGCCTTCGCTCCGAGGGCCTCTCGGGACGCGTGCAACCCCCGGAAGAATGATGGGCCAGGATGGGGCTGGCATTAAATTTTCAAGGGAGCCGGGATTGGCTTTGACTTTTCCGAAGCCGCGTCTGTGAGATGGTGTTTGTCACTGGGCTGCTGAGCTGTGGATGCTCGTCAGCTGGAAGTTGCCGGCAGCTGAGCGGTGTGGACAGGTGAAGGCTCCATGGGGACCGGCGCGGCGCGCGGAGAGCTGGAGGGGGTAAATGGAAGGTTTATTTATCCCGTTCGCTGTCAAGGTCAGCTTGCTAGAGAGCTGTCCTATGGATGCTTACAAATGCCAAAATCCTGGCAAATTGTCGGAAGGAGCCTGCGAATCACTGACCTTTGTGCGGCCCCCGTCAATGTTCCTGAGTCTGCACGCGGCTCCTGGAGAGGGAGCTGAACGGCGGGTCGAACGAGGCGGCTGCTGCTGCGGCTGCTGCTGTAATGTCAGCCGGCTCTGACGTCGCTTTTATGGCTGTCTTTCCAGCTCAAGGGTGGAGTTAAAGGTGTGACTGATGGACGGGGTGCAAAACAGTCCCGTGGGTGAGGGTTCGGGCGAAGGAGTCCGTCTGGGGCTGCACGTGTGGGCACACTCAGGGCTTCCCGTCCGAGGCAGCCAGTGACTCGGCCGTGGTGTCCCTCGCAGAAATCGGGCCTGTCGCATTCTTTCTGCCGTCTCTGCCCCTGACCTGAGGCACCCGGCGGTACCGCAGGGCCGCCTGGGGCTGTGCCGCTGAGCGGTGCGGTCGTCTGCTAGGGATGCCTGCTGCCTGTGCCTGGAGGCAGAACACGGAGTCACACTGTCCTCTGTTCCTCTGGTGGAGGGGGGGCGCGTTTCCTAGGCCCCGCCGCGGGGACAGGCCGCCAGATGCGGGGAGGAGCGCCCGCTGCGGGAATATTAGGCATCGGTCAACAAGAACGGGCTCTCCTGCCACCTGGGAGAGGCGTCCACAGCTCCCGGGACACCAGAGAGTGTGGCTCCTGATCAGATCCTACAGCGCATCATGCCAGATGCTCGGCGCATTTGAATTTCAGACAGGCAATAAATAATTTAAAAATAGTTTTAACATAATTTGTTGTTTATCTGAAATTCAAATTTAACTGGGTGCTCTGTGCTGCTATTTGCTAAATCTGTCCGCTTGCTCCTGTCTCCGCAGACGCGGGAGGTGCACACTCACGATGTGCGCACGTGTCTCTGCATGTGCGTAAGTATGTGATTTGCATGTGGTCGTGTGTGCATGGAGGAAATAGGTAAGTAGCAAGAAGTTTCTGGAAGGCGCCGCATCCAGGTCGATGTGAGGGAGAAGGAGAGGGTGAGGATCCGCTCAGCAGTCTGCTGTCTAGATTCCCTGTGTCAGGGCCTGGGCCGGACACACCTGGGGTTCCGCGCAGGTGCGGCCCGGGGCCCCCTTTCCGGTGGGGCCACGGACAGGGGACGGCCGTCTCTGTGCATCGTGCTGGTGGGGCAGCCAGAAGGGGTCCCTGCTCGGGGATGGACAGTCAGCAGCTCCTCCTGTGTTGCTGGCTGGGGATAAGACATAAATAAAAACTGCGTTTCACCTGGGCCCCTGTCTTCCTCTGGGAATTCCCACCATCTGGTCTTTCTCCTCGGACCCATGAGCTCGGGGACGATGGAAGGGCCTCCCGGAACCGCCGGGGTCAGAAAGAGGGAGCGGGGCGGGCGCTGCATTCCGTCTGCGTTTGGTGTGGAAGGTGGTCACAGCAGAGGCCTGTGGATCCTCCGTTTACAAGACTGTTCAAAACTCTCCCTCCTGTTTCCAAATCGAATTAAAGAGCCGTTCACACGACCCAGGTTTGTGGTAATGAGCCCACAGGGAAGCTGGCATTGTTATCAATTCAAACAAAACACAGTCATTTCTTCTTCAGCTTCCTGGGGACACTCCCGACCAAGCTCGCAGCCGGCCCCTCCCAGGCCAGGGGTGCTACAGAGGCTTAGGCAATTGTCGTTCTAGAATGTTCTTTCCACAGCCCACGTCTTTTTCCAGTTCCTTTCAGGAGAGGAGCAACCACTCAAAGCCTGCTGTGTGGGTGCTTCCTGTGTGGCCCACGTCTCCGAGGCCCTGAATATCAGCTTCTTGGGACGCGAGCTGTGTGAGGCGCGAACACTCACTCTCCGGAAGGAGGAAGGAACCGACAAAGGCGCTCCCCTGGGTACAAACACAGAGTGAGCAGGAGCACAGGGCGGAGGGCCCAGCATGGCGTGTCCAGTGGGACTCAGCCTTCAGGCCCAGGACTCCCTGCACCCCCGCTGGACGGGGCACAGCGGGGCAGGGAGGGGGGACACAGACCAGAGCACAGGCTGAGGCTGGAGGCCCAGCACCTGCATGCGGTGCACATGGACGTGTTTAATTCTCTCCACCGCCCACGGCCACAGCCCTTCAGGTCGGGGCAGTGGGCCACTGAGAGGCCACGTCACTTGCCCAGCCTCATGAGAAAGCTTGTAAGTGGTCCAGCCCGAGACGCAGGCTCCAGGGCTGTGCCCACCAACTCCACAGCCCCGAGTGCCACACAGTGCCTGGCACTGGGTCCCTCCTGGAAAAACCCACGGCTCTGTGGCTCTCGAGAGGAAATATTCTGTGAGTAGCTGCTTTTGCTAAAAGAGGTGACGTTGCGACCTTGACCTTGAGGAGGCGCCCTTGTGGATGGAGCCACGAGGCCATGTGCTGGGCGGCCCACTGGTGCCGTGTCAAGTCGCAGGAAGTCCCAGAATGGTCACGATTAGTCTCGTGAACGGTGGTGGGTGCGAACCACGGAGCAGTATCTCCGATCGTTAGTCCACAAACACTCAGTTTGGTTTCGCTTGTCAGGTGAAGGAGCCGAGACCGAACAACGTGGGTGAGGGACAAGAGCTCACCACCGGCGTCCTGCCCTGTCCCTTCCTGGTTCCCCTGTCTGCAGCCTTCAGGAATGTTCTTTCCCAGTGGCCCTCCTCTGCCCTCCTTTACATTCCCAGGGAGACTCATGCAGGGGGCTCCCCTGCCCCGTCCTCTCGAGGGACGGGGCTGAGTGCCTGGACAGCCCCGGAGGCCACGGGCCCCAGCGCCCTGGGGAAAGGACAGCTGGGGCCCGCCCTCTGCCCCTCTTACCTCAGGAGACTCATTTTTATTCTACAAAGGGTTTGGAGCCCGAGCTGGCTGGAGGGGGCCCTGCCAGCCACGGGGCTGTGCCGTGCTCCCTGGGGTGACAGAATCAGGGCCATGCAGCTCCCCACAGGCGTCCCTGCCATCCCTGTGTGTCCCGATGGGAGTGTGTCACTTGGCACAGCCTGGGATGCGAGCAGGATGGCAGGGACACCTTTTCCTGCAGATGTCGGGTCTGCAGCCTGCTGACGACAGCGTCCTGCTGCAAGCCCCGTCTCTGCCTGGCTCCGGCGTGAGAGGCCTGGGACGTGGCCGGCAGCCTGGGCTGTGTGCCCGGAGCCGGGTGTCCCGGGGGATGAGGCGGTGGCTGGGGGACGAGGCCGCCTGCGAGTCACGACTCTCTGAAGTGGAGATGGGCCTTATCTACCATGTTCGGATCTGAACTTTAACAGGTGTTGGTAATTTTTGAAGCAGAAATATTAAAGACAGCTTATCCTGCCAACACGCGGTATCGCCGAGACTCAGTGTATTAAGTCTGAACTTTATCTCAGAATGTCAGCTCTTCCGCAAAAAGGACTTTGACTTTCAAATTAATGCTCACCTTGTGGGTTCTGAGGCTGCCGGAGGCGGCAGCGAAGCCTGTAGGTCTCAGGCGGACCCGCGGCTCTCACGCTCACCTGCCTGGGGTCCGAGGTGGCCCTGCCCTGGGTCAAGGCTGTTGGCTTCACCGGCACCCCCTCCAGGTGCAGCTTCAGCTCCTCAGCTCGGAAGGTCACGCAGGTAGCGTGGCCGCTCATAGACTGCAGTCTTAGAAGTTACCAGCACCCATGAAATATTCGTAAATAAGTCATCGTTTTCAGATAATCTGACCCTTTCTTACTGTGCTTCTGTAGGTGTTTACGCCGCGCTGTATAGAATTAAACTGTGGTCTGCTAAGAAGGAATTGGTCATGGAATGAAATTCAGACCTGCTGCATTCTTCCCCCATCAAAGGCTCTCTGTGAAAGGTGCTCCTGGGTGCGAAGCTTCGGGGCGGCACAGCCAGAGAAGGGGTGCCCTGGATGGAGGCTCTGTCTCTTTAGGGGGCTGCAAATGAAACAGTTTAAAAAGTTATGAAAGGAAAACAGGAAACAGGAAAGGAGCAAGGCTGGGCCGGGTCTGGACTTCCCAGGAGTCACCGGGGCCCCAGCCATGGAGGTGTGGGCCACATGCTGCCTGACCCTGGTGTCCAGGAGACCGGAGTGGTGAGCTGTGATTTGCAGACGGTTGCGGGAGGGCCTGCCTTCGAGCGCTGTGTCCTGTCTGGTATCCTTGGGAGTTTCATCTTTTCAAGTGACAGTCTTTTCTTCATGCCCAGATGCTGTGTGTGAGCCGGAACACTTGTCAGAAACAGTGACAGAAGACAGAAATGTCACCACTTGCCTTGAACACAGGCGCGCGTCTGGTTAGCGGCCCAGGCTGGACGCACGGCCCAGGCAGGCGGCTCTCAGTGCTTTCGAGCTGGCGAGGGCGTCTGCAGCTCGGTGGCGCCGTCCCCTTGAAGAGATAGCCAGGAATAGACCCAGAGCAACAGGGTGACGTTTCTGGTGGCCAGGCCAGCGGGTCCCAGGCGGGCCTGGTTAGGGCGGCCGCCCTGACCCAGGGTGAGGGAGCAGCCCTGGGCACTCTGCCGTACCGGGTGTCCGACCCATGGCAAGGGCCTTTCAAGGTGCAGACGCCACCCAGTCAGCCCACTCACTCCGTGCGGACACTTCCAGGCCAGCTGCCCCCATGAGCTCTCTCTCCTTGGCTGAAATAGGCCTCACACACGGTCAGTGTTTGGGGGTGGGGTCGCCACTGTCGGCTGCTCGGACGTGGGCATTTGGGAAGGCACTCGACCTTCGCCCCTTTGCTCGGGATCCTCAGTGCTTCTCAGCAGTCTCTGCCACTGGCAGGACTTCCAGAATGACACACAGCTTGTGACTCCTGGCTGTCCTGAGGTTCCAGGATGGCAGGACAGCACCGTGGCTTTGCGTCTCTGACCGAAAGCTGAGGTGCCGGCAACAGAAGTTGAGCAATAGTTGCTGGTGGAACATCTGATTCCTGTGTTATTGCCTCACTCCCCCCCCGCCCAACAAGAAACCTGTGCGGGGTTCCCTCGGAATGTGCTCTGAGAGTCAGGTTTTGAGAACGCCGAGTGCAGCTGCCTTGAGAACTCACTACCCATTGTGTTTTCTGATCCATCTCCCCGCCGTGACGGGGCTCCTGTGCACGCCTTGAGCCAGAGTTTGCATTTTACGACCACCTGCTGTGCTCCACGGGGCGGGGGGTGGGGAGCACACACCCACGGCACACCCATGTGTCAGGGCAGGCAGCCGCTGGCATCGGCAGGGGCACAGGTGCACGGCTGCAGGGAGGGGCGGGGCTGGCCCGCTGGTCCGTGGGGCAGAGGGGGATGGGCCTGTCCACCTGCGAAGGCCTGAAGTCCAGGGAGGGACGGTGACAAGGCAAACCTTGACCGGGTTCCATAGCGAAGCCCTGCCCCCGCTGTGTGGATCACGTGCGCCAGTAATGAGACCGGAGGGACCCCTCGAAGGACGGTGGTTCTGGCGAATGCCTCACCCCAGGCAGACTCTGAGATGCCTGTGTCGTTCTTGGTGGGTGAGTGATTGGAGGTGGAACCCTTTCCCCCTAAATATAAAGCCGGGAGTCACAGGGAGCCCCCCACTGGAGGCAAACACCCTCAGATGACCCAGCAGGAAGGGCCTTGGAGGGGGCTGCAAGGCGTCCTGTCCCCTTCTCTGTGACCGGCGATGTCGCCCCTGCACATCTGGGACAAAGGGCCCTCAGACCCCTTGGCCATTGGGCACCATCAGGACACAGGGAACTGGGCCAGGTTCTGGCTAAAGAACAAAGTAATCGAAGCCAGAAGGTGAAATAATCACAGCAGTGATCACACCTGAGAAGGTCCAGCGTCACACCTGGGTCCCCAGAGGACCACACCTGCTGCAGGCACAGCGCCCCTGCCACGTGGAAAGACGAGAGTCTCGCCCTGCCTGTTCCGTAAAGCAGACACGGCTGCAAACAAACCCGTCGGTGTCTGCGCCGAGTGTGTGTGCAGAGACCGTCCCCGCAGTGAGCCTGAGGCACCGGGCGCGTGTTCTGCTCGGCCCGAGAGAGGACGCTGTCAATTCCTTCTCGGGTTTGGGGTGCAGCTGGACGGTGCGTGTAACGGCAGGCTAATTACGTGTTCACCGGGGATTTAGATAAGATGAGGCTTCTTGCGGGGCGGGGGGTGGGAGTAATCATGTCTTCATTGACCCTGCGTGGTCCCCGCCAGGGGGTGGGGGCCCCTGCCTCGCCGGGTGATGTCTCCTTTCAGGATGAGTGGCTGTCCCCTGGCCGAGGCCCCTCTCCTGGCGCGCTTTCTAATCAGCTCACATGACTGAGCTCCCACCAAGTGATGCCTAACTTAATTCCTTTCCGCCTGTGGGGTGTGAGGCTGGGAGGGCCTCTCGTCAAAACTTTGCAGGGCTCTGTCAGTTTGAAAAGAACATGACCTTTAAATTGTATCAGTATGTTTGCTGGTGCATAGGGAAAGGAAAAGGTTCGTCCTGATGGAAAAGCACTCGGAGCCCAAGGAGGAACTCAGAGGGAACGGGCCTGGGAGGTTCATTTGTTTATACATAATGTGCTAAGCGGGCTGAGCGTGGCTGGACAGGGGGCCCAGGTCTGGGGACATCTAGCCTATCTTCGGGCCTTTCTTTCATCCCTTCTCCTGTCTGAGTCACGGGCGTGGCTGTGCGGGGGAGGGGGGGGGTTTCGCCCCGGGCGCCCGGCTGGCTCAGCAGAGGGGCAGGTGTTACAGGGGAGTTCGCTCCCCCAGAACTGCCCTGTGGGTTAGCAAGGCCGAGGCGGGAAGGCGAGGACTGGGTCTGGACAAGTTCATTAAAAAGCTATTTTTAGCAATCAAGGCACATGATCTTATTTGATTTTGGAAGTGCGTTGGCACAGAAACAGTTCAGAAAGCTCGTCTTGTTGCACTTCCGTGCACTGCGTGTAGTTGTCGGCGTGTGATTTTCTTTGGTTACGTTGCCTGACGTTGAGTTGAGAAAACCTTTAACTGTGGCTGTTTGTGTCGGGTTTGTTAATATTCTTCCCTTTCCAGTTACAAGTATTTTATTTGTAATGCAGAAAAAATGTAAGAGTTAAGATAACGGACATTTCCTGTTTTAAGGCGGTGACCAAAGATAATGTGAGATCGGAGCAGACATGTCCGTATTTAAAACTTCTTATATTTGTAGCCTGTGGTTCATCTTTGAGAATGGGCGTCCTTCTGTCCCTGCCCCCACGGAGGGGCACGGCCAGCCCCGGCGTGCCTGGGGTCCCTGTGGGAACGGGTTGGCCTGGACTCAGGTGCTCTCCACAGCTGGACCAGCGGGAGCTGCTCCCCGATCCTGAGCCGCATCTGCCCTCATGCCGGGGGCGTGCGCGTCATCAGTACACACAGCACCGCCACCCGACCGCCCACACGGCGCTCTGTGTGCTGAGCCTGAGTGCCTGGACCCAGCGTGGAGTGGGCGTGGAGACCCGGGCTCTGGTTCTCTGGCCCTGGAATAAATGCAGGACATCTCAAAAATGGAAGCGATGAGCCGCCAGAACATGGCCAGATGCCTCCGCGGGGCAAGGAGGCACGGGGCATCTGCAGGACCCATTGATTGACGGTCCCACGTGGACTCGGGCCACCGTGTCAATGCCAGCTTCGACGTACACTTTTCATTCGTTGTAGGAAGGGAGACCTGTGAAACATGTCAGACAAATGAAATAATCTGGTCACCACATTCAGCAACGGAATCTTGACAGGAAAGTGGCATGAAGACCCTGCGTGTGCATGGAATGCTGGTCCCCATGTCACAGGCGTGTGCACATGGCAGCTGCTCCTTGCACCACCGTGGGGCTCGGCATAGGATCTTCCCTCAGCGTGCATGTGGAGGGGACCTGTGATGGCTGCCCAGGACTGCACTAGGCCTGGTCCCCAGGGTCCTGTCCTCTGTCGAGTAGGGTGATAATCAGCGCCATGCCAGGACCCACGCGAGGCTGCTCCTCGCCGTGCCAGCGGGTGCTGAGGCTGTGTTTCGTCCTAAATCCTGGGGATCTGAGGAACCATGAGGAGCAGGCCTCTCAGCCCCAGGGAACTGAGCCTGGGCTTCAGTTCCGTCTCCTCGAGCCTCGGGGAGACTTGTGTTGAGGGTGCCACCCTGGCATTCCCTGAGGAGTCACAGGCTTGGGCCTGGGATGCCGAGCACCCAAAGGCCCACGTCTGGGCTCCCAGCACTGCTGTTCCCTTTGCTCATGATGTTTCCAGCAGTCCCAACTGGAAGCAGAGGCCACGGTCTCCTTTTCCAAAGGGTTTCCTTCTGCCCTGCGCCCAGGGACGTGGCGCCTCAGAGCCCAGTCTGCTTGGGAGTCACTGTTCCTTTGTTTCTTTCCTGCTGCTCAGCCCAGCACGCCTTGCCCTGGGAAGGTGGGGGGACAGTTCAGGGGCAGTGGGAATGTTCTGTCCATGTCTGTCCACTCGGCAAGCCATCACAGACAGAAGCCTCCCGGGAGCCCTCCACTCTGTCCTCACTGCCCTTGGCTCTTGGGCTGATGTGGGGGTGGCCGTCCTGATGGAGCCCAGGGTCTCTGGTTCCTTCCCACGCCACAGTTTCTGAGGCAGCCCCACTGAGGACCCAAAGGACGAGACTCCTAGATTTGTTCTCGTGACTCAGCAATGGTGCTGGCTTCAGAGTGTCACAGAGTCCAGGCTCAGCCTCAGGTCTCCATGATGGTGCCCGGCAGCAGCACTGGCACCCCGCACTTATACCTGGTACCTGCACCCATGCCCAGCCCCTGTGCCTGACCAGCCCTCTGCAGAGGCTCCTCCCAGGATGTTGCAGGCCAGGCACGCAGCATGAGGGGCCCTCGGCCTCGGCCTGCACCTCCTCTCGTCTGAGGAGCTCGGGATGACTCTGGCGACATCCCTGGGGTAGGGGGCAGGGTGGGGTGGGCTCTCCCGCTTTGCGTCCAGAGCGAGCAGCTGCGGCTGGGGTCTGGAACGCTCCCGAGACCGGAACCCATCCCAGCAGGCAAATCTGCAGCTCTCCAGGCACATGGGGCGCGGCCCGGCTCGGCTTCCACAAAACGCCGCTGTGGATGTTGTTTACGTCTGGCCGCACTGTTTTTCACTGTAAAATTACAGCTTTAGTACATTAAGCTAATTTCATAATACTGTATTAACGTAATATTCCATAAATCACACATGTCAGATCGCATTGTTATGGATGCACAAAACCCAAATTTACCACTCGAGCTCTGCAAACACATGTATTCATAATTCGCTCCAGCGAGCCCCGGCCGCCGCGCGGGGTTAAGGAATTACCGTCCGGAGCTGGGCGCAGACCACGCCGCTGTTTCCTCCACAACTGTTCTCCATACAAATCGAAACGATATATTTCCAGCCATTTTCGTAGTTGTAATTACTAGCAAAAATTGTAATGTGGCGGACATATTTTAAACACCTGCCCTGGGATCCAGCTCCTGCTTTCCTTAAGCTGAGCATTACCGTTGGATGAGGGTGGGAGGCTCACTGGTGGGAGCGGCTGCTGGGGAGGTTTTTCTGGGGGAAGATGGTAAGTTTTTTGGAAGGAGCAGCCTGCATCCCGGCTCCATCCCTCCCTTTCTCTTTTTCTGTGTTCACCTGGGCCATCAGTATTCACTGGAGCCGGACTGGCTTTCCCACACCACCTGGCCTCTCGCAAGGGTGGTGCGGGTCCTGAGCTTCAGCCTGGCCTGCCGGTTTGGGAACAAAGGGACGCTGCTGCTGCGGGGCTGTGGCGTGGGCGGGGGCAGGGCCAGGGCCTCTGGGGTTTTCAGCCCACGCTGCCGTCGCCTCCCGGGCCCTGACAAGCCCATTGTAAATCAAAGGTCTGGTAAGTGGGATTGCCAGAAATGTTTGATCTCCTTCCAAGGCTTGAAACAACTTGCTTATTTTTTCTGCAGTTTGGCTCCTCACTAAAATAAAACATTGCGAGATGAATGTTCTGACGGGTCATCGTGTGTCAGCCTGTCACTCTGTAATGGTGACATATTTCAGCTGGGCTGAGGTGGTGCCGGCGGGGGCGGCCGGGGAGCGGGAGATGGGCGCGGAAGGAGACAAAGAGCAACGCGGTTCTGCTTTCTCCTTGTGGCTGATCTTCATTTAAACCAAACACTTGTCATGTTCGGGGGAAGTTTTATAAATTTTTAATGATATTGGGTACAACTGGTGCTTTGAAATTTGCTGTACTTTAATTTTTTCTTCGTTAGCAAAGGTTCACTAATGCATTGAAGTGCTAAGAGCGTATCCTAGGGATGCCGCGATAATTGTGTTGTTAATAATATTGTGGCATTGGTAATGTTCTCCTGGTAATCAAGGCATGAGGTTTTTTTTTAATATATTCAGTTATTACACTGCATCTCGTACAAATCATGTCAATTACAATTGCCAGCCTGTGACAGTTAAAATAATTATATACGTTTTCTAGAATTTTCCATTGGCTTGGCCAATCAAGCTAAAAAAAAAATCAACACATTATTTGCATTAATTTTGTTTCTCGTCTGTTTCCACCCCTAAATCATTTGTCCATCTACTTCAAAAGGCAGAACAGTAAGTATTTTAATAATAAATATACAAACACATCCACACCGACCTAATTTAAGGACATGTCTATAGGTCTAGGAGTGCAGTGACGGGGTCGGTGCCTGCCCCGTATGCTGACGTGCATCCACACAGCACGCACTCGGATGTGCGACCTGGTGGTCATGTGGATGGACCTTGTGAGAACCTTCACTGTAGCGTTTTCTGTGTCTGGGTTCAGCCCGGAGCTCTGTCTGGGTTGGGGACGTGGTGTGCTTTCGGTCTCTCTGCCGTGGCTCATGGAGGGAGCCCTCTGTTCCTTTGCATCAGGGATGATGCGTGTGGTCCTCTGTAGAGCAGCCCGCAGACCTGCAGCCCACGCACTGCCTTCCCTGCCTGCCAGCTCTGCCTCCTGACTGGCTCCCAGGCTTTCTGTATTTGGAGCTAAAATAGCTAAACATTCAGAAAGCACCAAGCACGTGAGCTGGGCTGCATGACCCACCCTGTGGCATCTCAGCAAATTCCCCCGCAGCCTGGCCTCTTTCTCTGTCACCCAGCAGCCCTGCCTGTCACGGCAGGAACCGGAGGGTGCCCAGGAGAATGAGGGTGTAGCTGGAGGCTGGTGAGGGAGGCATGGGCTGCCCCACACTGCACACAGGACGGGGTGAAATGTCCGTCCGGAGGGGCTCTCGGGCAGACCTAAAAGAGTGAGTGAGTCAGCTGGCCTGCTCCTTCTGTGCAGAAAGCAAGCGGGAGCGTGGCAGTGCTACCAGGCACCCTCCGACCGAGGGAGGTGACAACATACCAGTGCAGAGGGTCTGAGAAAGAACAGGGGACTGATAGGGCTTCCCAAACCGTTCTTGGGCAGTTCCGTGATATTATTTGGAGAAAAATAAGCTCCCCAGTTGTGAGGTCCCCTCTCTCACCCTTGCCACTCACGCCTTCTAGGCCATGTCCACAGTGTGGAGATTTTGCATGTTGGTTAGGGGCGACAGGTTGCGGGGGTCAGGGAAACAAAGTATCCCCCCCGCTTTAATGCAATCATATTCTCTTGAACAAATCATCTCTCAGAACGTGGAATTTATTTCTCAACTTTGCCTGGAGGGACAGCAGAGAGAACAGATTTTTCCCCTCTCCCGGGCCCTCTGAGTCCTGACCACGCAGAATGGATGGCTTCGGAGCGGCATGCGGACAGGAAAATCAATGCGTCATACCAGGAGGCTTCAGGGGTTAGCCTCCCATGTCCATGTCAACAAGGCTATTGGTTTTTCTAATGCTCCAAAGTTATCACTTCCCGCCTGCGAGAGCCACCACGGTGACTTGTGTGGTCAAACCTTAACAAAAGGATTTCCCTTCGCCCACCGCTCAGTGGCGTGTGATTTAATTACTGTGCAGGGAGAAATTTTCCAAGTATGACAATCGAAAACAAACAGGCGGCCCTCCCCCTGCACCCCCATGGCAGATGTCCCCAGGGCAACGGGAGTGCCTCACACAGAGCGCTGGCAGTGGGCCCTGGCGCGGACTTGGGGTGGTGGGGGTGCCTGCGGGACTCTGCTGTCCAGGAGGCTACCGGAATGCTGCTTGCTGGGAAAGAGGGCAGGGCCTCTTCGGGAGGGTCATCCTGGTGTCTGCTGGCCGTTGAGCTGCAGGGCGCTGCTCCTGCTTTCAACAGCCCTGGGCTGGGAAGGACACTTCGATCTGTCCACAGAATTACGGGCCGCGAGGTGAAGACCACACTTCTTCAAATAATACCTATCATCAGATTTTAAACCCAGTATCTAAAAAATGAGGCTTTGGTTAATTCTTTGTCAATTTAATCAGCCCGACCACTGCCTTTGGTGCACAGAACTGGGAGTAGTCCTGGGCCCCACGGCTGCCCCCGGAGCAAACCGAGTGTTTCTGATCTGCTGTGTCCGGGCCCCTCCTGCGCCGCGGGGCAGACCTGACACCCGCCTCAAACGGGCCTCTGACCTGGTTTCCAGCCACCCCCAACCCTCGCGGTGACACAGGGCTACCACCATGGTGCCGGCGGCCACGGTGAGCATTGCTCACCGGCGGGCGGATGAAAAGGCTGTGCAGATGTAATTTGTTTTCAATGGCTGTTTCAAAAGAATAATTGTGGTGACATTGTGGGATCAATAGTATGGATTTTTGTTTTCAAGTACACTGCACGCGTGGTGCTAAGAGGAGGCAGGAAGCTCAGCGCTGCAGCCTGAATGCAATAAAAATGGATTGCGGGCCAAGGGCCTGCCGGCCGTGAGCGGTGCTGGCCGGACGCCGTGGGCGGGACCACCAAGGGCGCCGTCCTCCCGGCTGGTGTAACGGCTGACGTGTGTGCGTTTCCTGTAGTTTTCCTCCTCTGATCTTTTGGGGCCTGTTTCCTGAATGCATGTGGTGTCACTGGAGGTGAGCATCCCTGACCCAGGGCTGCGCTCTGCTTCGGATGGGGAGGTGGTGGGGCGGCGGGTCCCAGTGTGTGCGGAGCGAGTGCCGAGACCCATGGAAGGAGCCAGATGTTTCCTCATGAAAATGTCAGCCTCCAACACAGAGCAGGGTGGGCATCCCCGCAGCACCTGCATTTCCTGCAGCCCCTCCTGGGGGGAGGGTGTGTCCCTGCTGCCGCAGGGATGTCTGTGGCTGAGGCAGCCTGTGGCAGCCTTGCCCTGGGGCAGTGTGCTGTGGGGGACGCCCGGGGCGTTTCCGGACTTGGGGTAACTAAACAAAAAGGCAGACCCAGGGTGAAAATGATATGAGCCAAGGATTAGTAATAAAACTGAATAAGTGTAATGAGATGCCAACGCAAGCACGCCGCCCATCCCCCCCATCTCTCGATCTTTGTAATCAGCTCTCGAGAGAAAAGGGAATTCCGGCAAAACACCTGTCTAGTTGCTTCAAGCTGTGAGTGAACGTGTTTGTTCGGGGTGAGAGCGCTGCCAGCTAGAGAGCAGGGTGTGTGAGCTGGTGTGCGCAGCCCGCTGGATGCGTTTGGCAGACGGGGAAACCGAGGCCACACATTGCCAGAGCCTTGCCCAGCCTTCCAGAGCGCCTGAGGAGACTTCATGTCCTGACTTCCAACTCTCGTGTGGGCAGATTTTGCTTGGATATCATGATGGGTTTTTTCTTGTTCTTTTTTCTTTCTTTTTGTCCTTTTTATAAAATTGAGGACAAATATAACAGGAAGAGAGTTTCATAAAAATCCAGTCCTGGATTCTATCAAAAAATCCAAATACTTAGCAACATGGGACCCACGCCTGGGTGGCGGCGTCTGCGGGTGGAGACTCACCTGGGACCTTTGTGAATGGGCAGAGCGGCACCCCCTCATCCCCCTGGGGCACACCTCCCTCTGACCTGGGCTCTCCTGAGTCCTGCGCAGCAGGACGAGGGTAAGTAAATATGAACTGATCGGCACCTTGAGCGCCACCACGCTGCACAGGCGGTGTGCACGCCCATGTGACACAAACCGCCTGGAGGCCCCGAAAGCCGCGCATCCACACATTTCAAAACAACCAGATGTTCGCCTCCTCTCTGCCCGGGGGGCTAAGCTCCGAGCCTGAACAGACCACGCGGGACCCCTCTCGAGGAGCTCCCAGTCTGATTGGGAGAAGACACAGGGTCAACCCGATGGAACTCACGTGCTAAGCACCCAAGGTGCAAACTCAGGTATTTTCCAGTGAGCGCCTACTGTGTACCAGCCCCGGGGACTATCTTTTACGTCACCAGACGAGGGAAAGAGCCACGAAAGACAAACTGCAGCAAAAACAGAAACTACGGACCAACCAGCCAACCAACCAAACAAAAGCCAGCTGCATGTGGGTGTTGAAGGGTTTCAATCGGGTTGAAGGAGGAATCAGTACCTTAATTTAATAGCTATTTGCTGTCGGCTGTGACGCGGGTGCTGTGCCCCGTGCTGGAGCTCTGAGGGTGGCGAAGTGACATCAGCCCCGTAGGGACGTGGCTGGGCAGTCCCACGAGGAGGCGCAGGCGTGCTGCCCTGAGCCCGCGCACCCGCCTGATCGAGAGACTGGGGGAGACAAAGGGCTTCTCTGAACAGGTCACGGGTCTCGAGGCAGGAGGGTGACCGGGCAGAGGCTGGCTCAGGTCCAGGCAGGGGCCAGTCCTGGGCCAGCAGAACCACTGCTTGTTCTTGGGAAGGGTTTCCGTGTAATCAAGCTGTCCCCTACCTGTCCTGCGGGTCGATGCCACGTCCGGCGCTCCGCCGTGGTCTGTGGCTGCAAGCTGGGCGTTTGGCAGAGGTGAGAGCGAGATGTGCTTCGGAGGGCAGCGTGTGACGCCGGTCCCATGCACGGTCTTCATGCCACCGTGTCTGCTCTGTTCACGAGGCCACGTGCCAGGCTGGCTGGCACCCCCTGGGAGCCTGTCATCCCCTCCAGCTTGCTGCTGGGTGTCCTCATGCCACATGGCCATCACGCACCTTGTGCTGCCCAGGGCACGTCCACCTGCCTCCTTCCCAGACCCCTTGTCTGCAGCCTCCCAGGGACTCTCCTTCCCGGCCTCTTGCCTGCACGGCCAAGCCTCTGGCCGCTGCCCGGGTGTCTGTACGTGTCCGTACACCAGGCCCCTATTTTCACACAGAACAAACTGCTGGGCTCACCTGAAGCTCGGCTGTTGGGAACATTTCCATCATCGCTCCGGGGTGTCGCTGTGAGGGGCCACTGTGCAGCGGCCGTCTGTTTGAAGCCTACATCCACAGACGGAGCTGAGAGCCGAGCTCAGCCTCTTCCTGTCTCCGTCAGCTGGTGACACAGGTGTCAGCTGAGGGTAGGGGGGCTGGCGCAATAGCAGTGGGAGCCCACCTGTGCCCCAGGCCCCACCTGTGCCAGCCCAGATGGAACCCTCCCATCCTGTGGTGGATCGCTGATGTCGGCCTGGGCTTGTGACTTGGCAGGTCTGGCGCAGCCTGGAGCATGGAGAGGAGTCTGTGTGAGCGGCAGGCGGCGTTCCACGGGAGGTGGTCTCTCTCTGCCAGGGCCTCGGCGAGTGCTGGAGTGCCGTTTCCCACGTGGTGTACAGCTCCTTCCTGTACCAACTCTGTACACGCTCCACCTCTCCCAGTCCCGAGGGATTGCTGAGTCCTGGGTCCTGACCTGGGCTCCTCCCAAAGCTGGGACACCTGCCGGTCACCCAGTAAATGGACTGGAGCAAAGTTCTGCGGTGAGGACACCTGCCTCTGGAACCAGGGGGTCTGAAGCAGCCGATCACCTTTCATCTGTGAGAAATGGGAGATGCGGTAGTTTCTACTCCACTTTAGAGGATGTCCTGGTGTGTCTTCAACCACTGGGCCCCTAAAAACCACATTGATTTCATGGGTCTCCAAATTCTCTTAGGGTGCATCTGGCACCCTCTGGGGGGTCCTACCAAAGTTGTGGTCCACAGGTCTGGGACCTGCCTGAGTTTGTGGGGTGCAGCCCTGTGGGTTCCATGGGGCCTGAAGAGCGTCCACGCTTTCCTCATGCAGGCTCGTGCTCTTGGGCCTGGAGACTTGAACTTGGCCTTCTGCACTGTGACGGCTCTCACCCAGCCCCAGGAGCCCAGGGGCCAGTTCAGGGACTGACCCACTCATCAGCATGTCCACTCCACTCACACCTCGTAGGCGCTGGGGCTCCCGGCAGGTGAATGCTCGGGGGGCATGCTCGGGTTGGCTTGCGGGACACAGAGGTGAGAGGACAGGAGGAGGCTGAGTCTGGTCAGGGTGCCGATCGGGAGCGTCTGATGGGGCCTGGGGTCCCCAGTGTTTGGGACAGACGAGTGTCCTGAAGGAGTGTGGGATGCGGCATTGAACCAGAGGGACTGACAAGGCGGGCCGGTTGGATGTTTGCTGTGGTTATGGACAGGTTGCGGCCTCTTGGCTGGGAGTCGGGACAAGAGTTAAGTTCACTTCACGGAGGCCCTTGCCTGAGTCTTGCAGGGTTGCCTCTTCCGGCTCTGGAAGACAGGAAAGCTTAGAACAGCTTCCTGCGCGTGTTCCGTCTCCAGCTGGGTCCCGCCTCGGATAGGGCGTGTCCACCTCGGGGTCCTCAAGCCACGTGTGATGGTGCGAACAGAGAATCGCATCTCCCCAATCTCACAGGAGGGAACGGGGCCCCATGTCCCCTCTGGTCTGAACGTTCTAATTATGTGTAGTAGAAAGTACTTTCTGGGATGTAAATGGACTGAACAGGGAACTTGCTTGGGCCAGAATGCCTTTCTGTGCTCGCGCGTCTCCCCTGGACCTGAGTCACTTTGCTCAGCCCGGCGGGGTGGGTGAGGGTGGTTGGGGGGGCAGGGCACACTGCTCAGCTGTTTCCTGCTGGCCTCGAGGGGAACAGCTTGGGGACTCAGAGTTCTCTGATCAAGCCTTTCTCTTCCTTCGAGGCAAGAGCGCTGAAGACTGTGCATCGGTTTTTATTGCCACCGTAGCAAACAGCCAGGAGCCAGCAGCTTAAATGGTGCAAGTGCGGCGTCTCACAGGTCTGGGTCAAAAGTCCACCCCAGGCCTCACTGGGCTGGAACCCAGGTGTTCCTTCGGGGCCTTTCAGAGAGAATGCAGCCCTGCTTTCTTCTGGCTTCCACAGCTGCCCGCACACCTGGCTCGTGGCCTCGCCTGCAAACGACGGCAGGCACCTCTCGGCCCCACGTGTTCTCCTCCTCACCGCAGCCAGGGAGGGGCCCCGCCCTCCTTTTCAAGAACTCAAGCGATGAGTTTGAGCCATGTGGATACTCCAGGGTGATCGCCCGTCTAAAGGATTCTTCTTTGCTAGGAAAGGTAGCCCACTCCCGGGTTCCAGGTGGGGGTCGTGACGTGTTGGGGCTGTTGTTCTGACTGCCAGACTGTCCCAGTCACACACCACAGGCCCCCCGGCTTCCAGCCTCTGTCCCCGCGCTGCGTTTGGACGTCTCCTCAGCAGCCCGACAGGTGTGCGTCTGCCTCTGGCCGCACCTGGACGGGGGCGGGGCTCCAGGGCAGCCGCTCTCTGCAACCTTTGGTGCTTCCTTACGTGGGTCCGTCCATCTGGTTTCAGTCGGGCTTGAACCTGGGATTCTGTGGAACGCACAGAGAAAGCCGCCTGACCGGGGCTCCGGCGGTGCTGCAGGGCTGGTCACAGCGGGGCTGGGTTTGCAGGTAGGTCCCGAGTGCGAGTTTGGGTTCTTCCCGGCTGACGCGGGAGGCAGGCGGGCACTTGTGGTGATGGGTGTCGGCCTCTTTCCCTCAAGGAGCTGCCGGCCCCCTGCTCCTGTGGCCGCCCGTCCCGTCGCTAAGTCACGGATATCTATGGAGCCGCGGCCGTGTGCCAGGCATGGCGGGAGGCGCTGAGCACCAGCCGTGGGCAAGGCAGGGAGCTCCCCCTCTAATGCTGGGCTGCGCGAGATGGAATAAACCGATAATGTGTGCGGCAACACCTCAGAGAGTCGGGGCCAAGAAGAAGCACGCAGCAGGGACGGGGGCAGAGAATGGACGGGCTGCTCCGTGAGAGGCGGTGGGGAGGCCCCGTCGGCGGAGGGGCTCGGATAAAGTGGCACAGGACGTCCCCACCTGGGACTCGGGAGGCTTGTGAGTCAAGTTCAGACTTTATCCCTCGCTTCCTCACGGGCGCCCCCGGCCCCCACCGGCCTTCCCTGAGGCTCCGCGCCGTGGCCTCCCCCTACCTGACGCTGGACGGTGCGAGGAGGGTGATCTCTCGCGAACGTGGGGCAGCCAGCGTGTCGGGGCTGTAAGTCTGGTACCGCCCCCTCGGCGTTCAGGCCTCTGATCCCTGACTCCGGCTTCTCAGCTGTCCCTTGACTTCCTCCCGGAGGGTCTGCGGGGGTTTGTCCCCAGTGTGGGCCCCACGTGTCACCAGCACTGCACCGAGAACATCAGGCGGGTGCGAACCGACGGGATCTGGCAGACAGGAGGGCCGATCGCCCTCATTGGTTACCCCGTCACCTGGAAAGTGCTTCTGAGAGTTTCCTGTGGCCGCTTAGCTTCAAACAGGAAGGGGCACGTGGACTAGGAAACACCTGAGTATTTCCCATCGGGCCCGGGAGCTGAGCCCTGAGGCCGAGCCCCGGGCTGCCCTGCCCCGGTTGCCCCACAGCCTGTCCCTCTGCCCAGGTGCGAGGTCAGCTTGGCCCGCAGCGGGCGAGTGGACCCCAGGCTGAGTGTGTGTACATGGGCCCAATGGTCAGGGCAGTGCGAGACTTGGCTTTGCAGGGAAGTTTCTAGAACGGGCAAGCCTGCAGCGGCCCGGACCCAGGAGGATGGAGTCCCGGCGTGGTGGTGAGACAGCTGGAAAAGCCACTGCCCCTGGCAAACTGCTGCACAGGCATCTCGACATGGGAAACCTGTGTGTGAGCACGGGTGGGAGTGAGACTTTACGGTTATTTTCATATCCAAACGTCACCCTCTGCACACTGCCATATTTTATGAAAACTTTGATTAACATTTCAAGAGGACCTCACCCCCACGGCGAGGCTGTCTGTCCCGGGGCCGTGACCTATCGGAAGCGTCTGTCTTCACAAACAATAATGTGAACTGTCTTTGGCAGAGACCCACAGCTCTCACTGGAGACACTTTCTAAAAGGCAGCGTGTCTCTGGGGAGCGGGTGACAGCGTGCGACCTCCGCAGGCCGAGTTTCCACACGGGGACCCCGGGCACACGGTGGTTTCTCCTTTTGGGTTTCGTCACCACGTCTGCCGTCTCGTCGCTCTGGTGTCCGATGGGGATGGTTGGGACTCCAGGTGCCCTGACAGGCAAGGTGCATTGGATGGGATGGGGCCGGTGGTGGGACTCGGCTTGGCCATCGGAGGGGAGGGGCGTCCAGGGGACCCTGGGGTGCAGGGAAGCTCACGCAGGGACCAGAGACGCTGGAGCGGCTCTGTCTTCCAGGCTGTAGCTGGGGCTGCTCCCCTGGGTGGTGGCAGGCTCCAGGGGGCAGGGAGCAGTCCCAGGGCGATTTTTCAGGAGTGCCGCACCCAGCAGGCCAGTGCTCTCGCGGCGGCCCTGCTGAAATGGTCTTTTTATGCAGCAGGATAATGTCCACTTGCACTCTGCTAAACCAGGCGGCTTTCTGAGCAATGGCTGCGTCCAGGGCCCTTCCAATTTGTCAGAGGAAACACAGGCCGTCTCTCCAGGAGTCGGCTGGAGAGCACATCCTTCCTCTGTGAGCTCCGCCTTGGGTCAGTGTGCAGCCCGGCTCCCCCGCCGTCCCCTGGTGCGTCCACCTCCCGGGGACACTCTGATTTATTAGGATTAAACAAGCCATGTCCTCCTCCCGACTCAACCCAAGGGATGAGCCCTCCCCTCCCGCTGCAGCCACAGACGAGGGCGGGCACTTCACAAGCAGCCTGTGTCTGGTGGGAGGCAGTGCCGGGAGCTCCCGTCTGTGGGGGCGGCTGGTCCGCAGCGGTGACCAGGCCAGGGGGCAGTGGGCTATGGGAGTGGCTGTCCCTCTGCTTCTCCGATGTGGTGACAGAGGGGATGAGGCTTCAAGTGCTGGAGAGACAGAGCTGGCACAGTGACCGGGACTCGAATGCTGTTCCTGTCACCTCGTCTGTCGGGGGCCACACCCCTGTGACCCACCATGGGGGACCGACCCCAGGGTCTACCTCGTGACGATTTGGAGTGTGTTTTCACCTGCACTCCCTCTCACTTCATGAGGCCCTGCTCTGGCCGAGCACCCATTCTAGAGCTTTCTGTTTGGTACAAATTTATTATGTTATGACTATTACCATTCCATGAATAACACAAACGTAGCCTGTGTCCCCTCTTGGGTCCTTGTCACCTCACTCCTTCTGATGGTCTCCGTCCCTGTGGGACGGTGGTGGGCCCTCGGACAGGCGGGGGGAAGGTTAACGGAGTAACCACACTTGCAGGCCCAAGGTCGGGGCTTGGCACGCGGTGACCCTGTTGGGCACAGGCCCTGTTGTTTCCTTGGTTACCTGGCTCTGCAGCCCCGTTGGCTCCTCCGTCCTGGGCCCAGCCTTGCTCCTCTGCCTCTCGCAGCTCCCCCCGCCACCCTGAGCCCGTTCACAGCATCTGCTCAGACCTGGGAGCAGGTCAGCTGAGGACTGAGGGCCTTGGGGATGGAGGTGTCTTTGTGTGCCCTGCCCTGTGACTCGGGTCTGCCCCAGCAGGCCCAGGCTCCTGGAGGTGCCGTCTGGCCAACAAGTGAGTCCGGAGTCTGGAGCGGCTGGCCTTTGTCCTGGGGGCAGCTGAAGGTCTGGCCCCTGTGACCCAGGGCTGCGGCCGCACCTGGCGTGCCCGAGACCCTCCTCCTCCCCGGCCTCTTCGCGTGCGTGGTGCTGCTCTACGTCCTCTTGAGTCTGTGTCTGACGCAGCAGCGGTTTTCCCGGCTCTCCCACCCCATCCACAGGTGCATGTGAGGGTCTCCTGTGCGCGCCAAGACTTGGGGGGCCTTGCACTCCCTTTCCATCACCTTGGGAGGAGGCGGCCGTGAGCAGGGGTTTGTTCATTTAAATATCTCTCCCTCTGACAGTTCACTTTGCGTGAGTCATGAATTTAGCTAGAGCTTCCATCTTGTTAGGAAAGGTTGGTCCAGGGACGGAAGAAGGGCCCGTGAGGGTTCAGTTTGTTAGAAACAATGTTAGAAACATTGAAGTTTTTTCCCTGTGGGGGGTTGGGTTGGAAGGTTGTTGACTTGGTGCTGGAACCCAGCCACTGGAAACGGTTATCCTCCCGACCCCAGACTCAGTCCAAGCCCCCGCATCCAGGACTCTGCCCAGCAGACCGTTCCTACTGCCACATGGATGCAGGCGGTCGGGGGGCTTGTCACAGGGTGCTGGGAGATGGCACAGAGGCGAGGGGCTGTCCTCACTCCCAGCACAAAGACCAGAGACGCGCACCCTGGGAAGGAGCGAGGAGCCTCCCTGTGAGCCAGCGACGCCCCGCCCGCCCCGCCCTCTTGGGCTCCTAGAACGGGGCTGTCTGGGGAGCTGTTTAAACTGGTGCGGAGAGAATGCGGCGTTTGACAGGGTCGTTTTGTTTGAAGACACGTGCATTAAAAATACATCTGAAATCTGGGGCACAAAGAATCCAAATAATGTTATTAAATGTCTTGTTGAAGAAGGTCCCAGGGGACAGCTGGCTCCGCTGTCTTACGGAAAATGTGCGGAACTCAACTTGTTGCGTGAACAAAGCATTTTTGTTCCTGTTTTCTTCTCTCTCCCTTTCTCTTTTGCATTTCCCTATTTCTCCTGAGGAGACAAATCTCTGAAGGACTATTAAGTTGCAAATATACCAGAGCCAAAAATAGAAGATGGAGCCTTATAAACATTTTGCATATTTTGGTGTAATTTGTTGAAAATAGTACAAAATATGCTCACAGTTGGCATCTCGAATGCAAATATTAGGAATGCAGTCCCCTGATGCACGGTGGCTCTCAGCAGCACAGCCGGATTGTCCAAGAGCCGTTGTGTGACTGCGCTTTGCCGGAGCGGGGCCCATGCTGGCGACTTGTCTGCGCGGCGGATCAGGGACACGCCGGTCGCCCCGCGAGGGGATCTCCTCCGGAGGCTCCAGGGGCAAGCGGTGCAGCTCAGGGAAACGTGGATTTCTGAAATGTCGCGGATGCTCATTGCCTTTCTGAGCTCTTTCCCTAGAATGTGAACCAGGGTGGGGACCCAGGTGCACGGGGCTGCATGGGGACTCTCTGCGGCCACAGGCGAGCCGGTGCGTAAAGAGGCCTCCGGGTCTGTGCCTGATGGAAGAGTCACGTCCCCTCCCCAGTGACAGACAGGTGAGGGGCCTGCCCCCTTTGCAAGAGCCCCCCTCTAAATCTGGCTCCCACCTCACAGGTGAACCTTTCCCCTGCTCGAGGGTGATGGCTAAGAAAAGCAAGATGTCATGCGTGGTTATAAATTTAACTCTTCTGTGATTAGTCCGGGCAATTAGGACGCCCCTGGGGTCACGTCGACGGCTGAGGCGCAAGCTGGAAGTCTGATTAGCTTGGGTCTCCTGACGCTGTTCCTGGTAGTAAATGCCTGGCACACAGGGTATTGATTTTCATTTAGATATCTTAATGTCTCCAGACAACCCCAGCAGATGCGGGCTGAACTCAGATCTGCGGGAGCGCGGGGCTGCAATCTGCAAACATTTTTCTTGCCACTTTGTTTCATTTTTCCTA
This sequence comes from Micronycteris hirsuta, assembly GCA_004026765.1. Classification (NCBI taxonomy): domain Eukaryota; kingdom Metazoa; phylum Chordata; class Mammalia; order Chiroptera; family Phyllostomidae; genus Micronycteris; species Micronycteris hirsuta. Next base: position 185,919 of record PVJI01000458.1, on the reverse strand, counting down.
AACTTAACTGATTTGGAATCGGGAGATATAAATGAACAGTGCCGGCCGGGCCTATCCATCACGGCCCGCACGAACGTCACCACTGGCCTCTGCTAACATCCTATTACCACCGGGTAGTTGGCTAGTCAAACAGGAATAAAAATTACACCGCAAACATCATAAGTTAGGCTTGATTTGTTGAGCAAGTAGCCTGACAATTCGGTGAGAGTTATATACCTCAGCTTCGCTGGAAACCAGGCTTGTTATGGCTCTGGTACGTCCATAAAGATTGTTCATTTCATATAAAACAGCTACCTGCACTGAACGCTCTGGAAGGAAGAATAATGCTGGTTATAAATATCGAGGAAAATCTATTTGTCTGCCCCTTCACGCCGCTCGCCAGTCCCACGGAGCAGCCCTGGGTTCCGGCGACCGCCTCCCTCCGCCGGGTGTCCCGGGCTGGCGTGCGCCATCGCTCTCTGTCACGGGAGATGAGCAGTGAGCTGTGACTGGGCCAGCGCCTCGCCCCTGCCCACCGGGGGGACGCTAATGACGGTGAAAACCTAGACGGCGCTGCGTTGAAAGCCAGTGTGAGGGGAAGGCTGGCTGTCGGCCAGCTGGGCTGGGTCACGGGACGTCAGAGGAGATGAATAGAAATGATGCGATTGGGTGTGGGGGGGACGTTTTTTTATAGGGCAGGGCTGTGTTTGTTTGCAGACATTATTGGACTGTTACATCTGATTTCAAGCTGCTGGGCAATGAGAATGACGAATGCCCCTTACTCACAGGTTCAGGGCATCACAGCTCTAAGCTCACTTTGCGCTGGGAATGGAAGGATTGCCTGCCGCATGGACGCACGCCGGGGGTCCCTTAGCCCCTGGGCGTGGCTGTGACCTCTTGGCCAGCATGTCCCGTCCGAGCTGTGGACACGCACTGGGTGGAAAGCATCGGCACAGATACCCAGCCCGTCACCCCTGGGTCACAGAGGGAAGGATGGGAAACAGATGACCTGCCACGGCGGCTCCAAGTGGCTCTCGTGGAGACGGCTCTTTCCGGCTCTGGGTGCCCACAGGGCCCCTTCCTTTTGGGGGCTCAGCAGTTGTGACCCCAACGTGTGTCTGGCAGGTACATAGTGTCAGCAGAGAGTGTGGACAGGGCGCCTGCTCCTTGCACATGTGTGGGAACGTAGAGGGCGCCTGACTCCCCTTCTCGCCCCACCCCCCATAAATGTTCTAAACTCTCATTTCCTGGGCTCCGCTTCCCACACCTGGTGGGGGTCGGCGAGGGACCGGGCCATTTCGAAGACCTTGCTTCCTAGGCAGAATGATGCTGTTGTCTTTGGGACTCCTTCATTTTTGCCACCTTGTTCCCCTACAATGTTCGGGGACAGAATGGTGTCACGCTCTTGGCGAGTCTCCTCCGTCAACGGTGGCCAGCAGTGGTGGCCATCTGCAAGACCGCTTCAGAGACAAAGCTATCTTTTAATGCAAAGCGTGGCTATGGATTTAGCCACTTTTGGCAGACTCTTGGGGACCCCAATGCCGTGCGGCCCCGCTGTGTGACCTTGAGTGAGACTGCTGACCTCTCTGAGCCTCGTGTCCTTGTCTGTGGGACAGAGGTCAATACGTCTTCTTCATGAAATCATACGGGTCAGAGGGAGTCGTGAGCCCCTGGTGTAATGCTCTGTGCAGAGCAGGCACTTCAGGCAGGGGAGCTGCCGCCGCCGCTGACACCCAGTGCGATGTGAGTGACAGTGCCCCGGTGTCACGCGTACCTGGGCGCTGTCACACCGAGAACCGACAGGAGTCTGCTGGGGGGCCAGGCACGCTGCCCAAGGCCCACGAGTGGGTCCCCACTTGAGCCGTCAGTCTCTTAGCTGGTGGGAGCTCCCCAGCCATCTCCTTGCCCTGGCCATCAGTTAACATGGAAGCTTCTGGAAAAACTATGTAGTCTACATGTCATCTAATTGATGCCAAAAGCAAGAGAGATGGAGAGAGAGGGGATAGGGAGGACAGAGAAAGGGGGTTCAGGGGTAGGAAGCGGGGGCTCCCACCAGCCTGCATCCCAGTCACAGTGCCCACGAGTCTCCAGTGACTCCGCTCTCCCTGAGGGGGGCACCTGAGGCCACTGCCAGCCCTCCTGCGCCTAAGCACGTCCTGCATGGTGACCCTGCGTGGTGACCCTGCGTGAGGAGGTCTACTCCAGCTGGGCAGAAAGACACAAGTACCGATGCTTCCACCTTTTTCCAGTCAGGGCGGCTGCACTCCTGGACTGGCCCAGGGCGGTGCTTGAGATGGGATGAACTCCGTAGTCTCCCGGGGCCGGCAGGGAGTGTGGGGCAGCAGGCGGTCCCAGTGTTGCTGCAAGTGACTCGGAAGGCCTCCTGAAAGTACAACTGGGGTCGTGCCATGAAGGGGTCTGTCCCCAGGCGCTGGGGTGTCCCCAAAGCCACCTCGGCGAGTCGCTCAGAGGGCACCACAGTCGGGCGTGTGCCCGCAGCTGCGAGGCCCTCGCTCGTGCTGAGGACGGCAAGGAGGGCACAGAACACGGCATGGTGAGTGCTCAGGCCCCGGGTTTCCTTCTGGGGAAAAGCTCGTGGTGACTCATGAGACCAAAGTCTTGGTGACGGTTTTCGAAAAAGTCAAGGCCCGGTCCTTGGCGTGACCTGTCACTCAAGCAGCTCTGCGCTGGCGTCGCTCGGAGGGGCTTTGCTGAGGGTCACCCCGAGTCTGGAGCTGCGGCCCCAGAGCAGCGGCTTCCCTCGGACGGGGTGGTGGTCTGGGAAACACTGGAAATTAAGGACAGAGTGTAAGTAAACTGTGATCTTCCTCTGTCCTTCCTTCGGGAGTCTTTGTTCTTTGCTGGGAAAAGAACGTGACTGTCCCCTCGTGATGTCATTCTCATTGACATCACGGAGTGTCATGGGTCACATTTCCAGGTTGGGACACCGTAGGACTGCGGCTGGGTGGGGAGGTTGGCCATGACCGCCCGGGAGACGTGGCCCACTCCCTGTCTGTCTGGGACGCTTTTCCTGCTTGGCATCAGCTACTTTTGGGGACCGGTGTCCTTCTGTCCATCATGGTGTCTGGCCCCTGGTCCCCTGAATGCCAGAGGGTGCGAACTGGTAGCCCCCAGGTCAGTGTCCATCAAAAACAAGCACATTGGCCCAATGGATTGCACTGTTCACATTTAAATAAGATTTTAGGTCAAGCTGGAAATCATCTGAACATTATCTGGAAAATGCTGAGTCTTCTTTGGAGGGTGACACAGGGGAGTGACTACACCCTTCTCATTTTGGTCGTTGTTAGGGTCTTCTCTCCAGCCCCCTCCCCGCCTCTCCCACAGCCTGTCACTCACGTGGCCCCGACTGTCCTGTCCATCGGGGAAGTTGGTAATTGGAGGAAGCCCGCCCACTGCCCCATCCTTCTCAGACAGGAACAGATAACCCAGGATCGCCGGGCGTGTGTGTGTGCACGCGTGGGTAGCAGATAAAAGAGAAAGACCAAGATAAAAACCAAGACAAAAATATATTCTAAAACCACATTTAGTGACATGCAAGATGTTGCATTCAAAAAACTGGAACAGTAGCCTCGGGAAAAGGATCCCTCAGCAAACAAGAAATGATTCGGAGATTAAAAACACGATTACCCAAATAAAACGAGAAGCAACAAAGGGCCTGGAGAGAGGAGAAATGATAAGGTGAGAGCGGGGGGGTGGGGGGGTGGAGTGAGGATGTACCCCCCGCCCCCCCCCTTCCCGGCGGCTGGACCCTGTCGCTGGGAGAGTGAGTTTTGAGCTGCAGAGGGAGCGACAGCGGACGCTCCCCAAAGGGCAGCGGTCCTCGCCTGGGGCAGCTCCCTGAGCTCTCGGAGCAGGAGGACAGAGACATCGCCCTGCGACTTATTGCCAGGAGCGTCACGGCACAGGGACCCTGCGGAGGGCCGGGCTTGGAGCACTGCAGGCTCCCAGGGGGATTTGCTAATATCGTTATCATAAAAAATTAAAGAAAGAGGAGAAAGTTACCTCATAGGAAAAGGAATCAGGCTGTTATTTGCATCTTCATAAACTGCACTTGATTCCAGACGATCGTGCTTTCACTGTTTGGGGACAAGAAACCAGCGTGAGCTGGAATTCTCCGTCCCGCCGCGCCCCCCACCGTGGAGGCTGGTCTAGGGGCCGAGGGGGCAGATCTGCTAGGCACCCTTCTAGAAAATTAACTTCATTGAAGTAAAATTTACGTATAATTCAATCCCCACATTTGATCTTATCATTAGATGAGTTTGACACATGCCTGATCACAACACAGAGCATTTTTGTCACCTGGGCAAGCCCGCTCGGCCCTTCCCTCCGCCCCCTCCCCCTCTCCCTTTTCTGTTCTGGAACATTTTGGATACAGGATCGCACACTGCCATCTTCTGTGGCTCCTTCCCTTGAGCGTCTGCTTTCTAGAGTCACTGCAGTGCTTGTGCAAGTGTTCCTCCCTTTTCCTGCCTGTGTAGTATTCCACGGTGTGAAGCCACATGTTGTGTTTCCTGCTCGCCGGGTGGGGCGTGGGGCTGTTCCCAGCCTTTGGATATCAGGACTAGGGCCTCTGTGAACGTCTGTGTTCTTGCCTTTGGGAGAAGGAATATTTTTATTTCTCTCAAGTCAACCCCTGGGAGGGAATAGCTGCACCACATGACAAGTGTGTGTTTCACTTTCTAGGAAACAGCCCCTCTCTTTTCCAGGGTGGCCGCACCATTTCCATTGCCCATCGGCAAAGCACGGGCCGCCGGCTGCTTCCCGCTCGTGGCCACATGGGGTGTTTCCAAGCCGTTCTGATCAGTGCGTAAGGGTACCTCACTGCGGCTTGACTCAGCGCTTCCCTAACTGCTAAGGATGCTGAGCGTCTCTCACACGCTCGTCTGCCACCCATATGTCTTCTTTTGAGAAACATCTCTTCAGTTCGTTTGCTTAGTTCAATTTTTTATTGCAGTGTATGGGTTCTTTGTATATTCTGCATATAAATCCTTTCTCAAATACTGTTTTGAAAAAAATCTGTGTGCCTTGCCTGTTCGTTTTCGTAATGGTGCCTCTTGAAAAAAAGCATAAAAATTTTTAATGATAACGAAATCCAATTTATCATTCTTTTCTCTTCCAGGTCTTCTTTTCGTGTGTCTTACCTAAGAAATCTTTGCCTAACCTGGTGTCACAGTGAATTTCTCCCAGAAATATACAGAATTAGTTACAGGTAGGCCTATAATTCATTCTGAGTTCATGTTTCTGTCTGGTAGGAGGTCAAGATTCCCTTTCTTTCTTTTTTCCCTTTTGCATATAGATGTTCAATTTTCCAGCATGCTGCTTGAGTGACTGTCCCCATTGGACTATCTTGGTTCTTCAGCTGTGCGGCTGTGTGTCCGGACTGTCCCCGCCAACACCCCGTGGGACACTGAGTCTGCGCCCCCACCAGCACACGCGCCTGCGGGCTGAGGCCTGGGAGCCAGAGCGTGTAAGTTACCCGCTGCCTTTCTCTTTCTCAGCATAGTTTTAGCTAGTCCAGGTCACTTGCATTTCCGTGTGTGTAACTATAATATAATATGTATAATATATGTATATATATGGACACCAAAGACATCAATTTCTGCAAAAGCTGTGTTGGGATTTTGATGAACAGGGCATAGGATCTAATGATTGATTTTGAGGGAACTGACGGCTGAACGCTGTTGACATGGGAAGTTATGAACACAATGGAGCTCTAACAGCAGCAGACATTTTAGGGTATCATTTATTTATTTAGTTTTTTGATACAGCATCTTTATTGTATTTTTTCCCATCACGATGCATCCCCCTCACACCCTCTCCACCTCCACCTGCCATCGCCACAGTGTTGTCCGTGTCCATGCGTTCTTTCTCTCGTTCACTCGGTCCCTCCACACCTCCCCCTCCCCCCACGACCCCTGATCCCCGCCCCCACCCCCCGCCCCGCGCCTGTAGTCCCAGCTGCTCGGGAGGTTGAGGCAGGAGGCTCACTTGAGCCCAGGAGGTCTGGGCTGTGGCGTGCGATGCCCATCGGCTGTCCGCACTGAGTTTGGCATCAATGCTGAGTGACCTCCCGGGAGCAGGGCACCACCAGGTTGTCTAAGGAGGGGGGGCCAGCCCAGGTCGGAAACGGAGCAGGTTGAAACTCCCGTGCTGATGAGCGTGTCATGTAGATGTCTGAGGGTGGCCAATCTAAAGATCCTGGAGCCACAGAACAAAAAAGACAAGCATAGAGTAGGGCGATACCTGAGGAGGAGGAGAAGGCGCTTAGTCAGACGTCGTGAATCCTCACACTTTGCTGTTTAAAGACTTTGTCCACAGAGTCACTTCCTGTTGAGAAAAATTTTAATTTTTTATGTGGTTAAAGCTATCATTGTTTTATGATCTGACCCTCTGAATTGTATTCTTCTATATTATATTTACTTAAAAATACATTTCTTACTTTTATTCAGGAAAAAAGACATTAAAAAATTAAAATAGGACAAAATGTTGGTGATGTAATTTTTAATGGTTTAAAATTTTTTTGTAAATATGAAGCACAGTTACAATAAACAGGATATAAAATGGTGAAAAAGATCACAGAGAGGCAGAACTCATGGAGTGCTACCAAAGCAGAGCTTAGGAAAATTTATGGTCTGCATAGTTGTATTATTAAATCTGTAAGTGCAAAGGAACTAGGAACTAAGGAGTAAATGTAAGATATTTGAAAAGAAACTACAAATTTAGAGAACAAAAAAAGAGAAAGGATATAATAAAGGTAAAAGTCTTAATATACATATATAAAACATTAACTACATATAAGCAATATTCAACAATTTAATTTAAAAGCTTTGCATATATGGTATACCATATGTACATATACAAATTACATAATATTGCATATTGCATATAAAAGCTTATATATTAAATAAGCAAAGATTATAAATATACTCTAAGACAGTACTACTGTATGCTAATTCTTTGTTTCAACATTGAATTAACCAAAGTAAAATAAATTATTTCAAAGAGCAATAAAAAATAGCAAGATTAATAAATAAACCTATGTCCTGCTTCTTTCAACTATAGATAAATTTCTGATGTAGTATTTAGTAAGAAAGTGAGGAGAAAATTCTTTCTCAAACATATAAAACAAGTTATAAGAAAAATGAGATTAGTCAATCCTTTTATAATAAATAAGTTAGAGCATGTATATATAAATAGGTTGGTTTTAAGAAAAAAATAATACCCTGTATTACAAAAAGCAAGCCAAGACTATATGTAGAACTCTTAGACAAATAAGTTAGAAATGTTTACAGGTTTTCAAACTTCAGTTCTAACTGCAGAGCAAACACGAGATTCTTTGATCAGACGGGTCCTTTTTTCCTGACTGCTCCTGAGCACAGCGCCCCCTACAGCCCGGCCCAGTTCACTTCATGGCGACGTGGCAACCGATGCCGCAGGGGAAGGTCATTCAGCAAGGTAACCCGCTTATGAACATAATACACAAATATTAAATAAAATATGATAAAAAATCTGCCAGGGTGATCAAAGAATCATACTTTCTGGGAAAATACATTTTTTCCATTAAGGAATGTAAGGACAATTAATATATTTAAATATATTAATGTATCAAGTGGTAAAAGTTACATGCATTTCCTGTTGAAATGACTTATACTGTTCAATGCCCATTTCCAAGAAAAATATCCCCAAAACTAACACCTATTAGTATGATAGGAATTCAAACTTCTTTATTAAAGAAGATAGTTTTATTTCCCAAACAACAGCTGAATCACACTTTAGAAGGAAAAACTGGAGGCATTTCTATTTAAATAAGAACGGATTCTCACAATCCTTGCTGTATTTAACACAGTTCTTTAAAATCTGTCCAGTGGAATAAAACAAAAATGAAAAATAAGAGGGTGGCTAATTGAAAGCAGATGACCCATCATTGTCCTGTGCATGTGATAGGATTGTCCCTCTGGAGAATTGTCCCTCTGCAGAGGGAATAAAGTGGGAACGTAAACCCTGCCGAGTCCAGAAATAGTTTGGTCAAAATAAGCACAAATAAAAATTACAGTTTTTCTACATACCAGCAATATTATGATATGAAAAAATACCATTCACAATAGCGACAAAATTGTAAAATTATTTAGGATAGAGTTCACAAGATATGTGCCAAAAAAGAATAAGGATTGAAAATGGAAAAAAATGTGCCATGTTATTGGATTAACATTATAAATAAATATAAAGTTGTCACTTCTCTCTGTGGTGTCCAGAAATTTAATAACACCTGAATGAAAATACCAGAGGAACTTTGGAGGGTGCAATGGTTTATAAAATTATTCGGAAATTCATTTGGAAGTTTAAAATTGCCAAGAGCGTTTTGAAAAAAATGGAAGGAGGAGGCGGGGCTTCTGCTCCTGAGTGAATGATGTGCAATGGCGTCCTGGTAGCTTCGTGTATATTCAAAGGGTCTGATTTAATTGCAGGCGTAGACAGATAAATCAATGAAACCGTACAAAGAGAGCAGAAGCAGGCCCATGGAAATATGAATTTCACATAAGATAAATGTGGCATTTCAAATCAGTGGGGAAAAGAAGAATTCGGTAAGTAAAACTGGGTCAATCTGTGGACCACGTGAAAAAAATGTTTACAATATCACATGTACTAAAGAAATTTCAGATTGATAACGTATTTAAATATGAAATTTGAAACCATAGAAGTGTTTTAAGAAAAACACCTAATATTTACCTGATGTCTTGGTGTGCAAGTTTTTTCTAAGAGCACAAATAAAGGCACCGTCCACCCAGTGAGAGACAGACGGGTTTCTCTATGACAATGGCAAGATCCTTTATGCCAAAATGACCACAAACGGAACTAAATGTGAGACCGCAAACTAGAGGTAAACATTTCTTGCAACAAAAGCATTTAATATCCTTATTATATGAGTGCTTACAAAGTAATAATTAAGTGACAAACATGCATGAAAAAATAGGCAAAGAAAATTAGCAGGAAATTTTATAATGTAGAATCACAGTGGCCAAAGAAAATAAGAAAAAATATAAGAAAACAAGAGTTCAACCTCACTGGAAATTAAGGACTTAACCACTCAAAGGAATGATTGGTATAATGCATTTAGTTTAGTACCATGGGCATAGAAAATTCTAGAATTGTAATATGATAATGATGATGATGATGGTGATGATGATGGTGGTGATGGAGATGGTGGTGGTGATGATGGTAGAGATGATGATGATGATGGTGGTGGTGCGATAATTATGATGTTCCCTTCAAATGATATTAGTAAGTATTGGCATGTGGAATAGTGGTGTAGGGATTATTTTCATGGTGGAAGAATAAAATAATATACCTGTAAAGTGTAACTTTGCAATGCATAATCAAACTGTTGAAAAGGCAAGTTTCTTTTGATAAGTTATTCTCATTCATATGTTTATTCTAATAAAATCTCATGAAATCCTCTTCTAGGATTTATTTCCACAGTTGTTTCAGTGCTGGTTATAGTAGTTACCAGAAACTTGAGTGGAAAAGTGGGCGGAGCTTCACAGAGAAGTTGCAGAGGAGAACTTACCCACGCGAACTTGGTCCCAGGGCATCCAGGGGATGTGGGCCTTCTCCTCGCACACCCAGGAGCAATCGGCAAACGCCTTTCACCGTTTTCCATGTTTGTGCCTGAATGGAGGGATCATGGGAGATTTGATCCCTTCTCTCTCCCCTCCCTCCTTGCCCAGCGCCGCCTCATGACTTTTCAACATTTTCTATGAGCAGGTAGTAGTTTTGTGATCAAAAAGACTAAATACCCCACTGGTAAATATTTCCTTTCAATTTTCAGAAGAAGATCCCTGGGAATCTGGGAGCTGAGATTTGGGGCCATGTTTTGGATTTGCAGGGTGACCCCCCACCCCCAGCAGTCCTTAGTTAACAGAGAGTGATGGGGAGCCACTCAGGGGCCCAGTGGCTGGAGCTGCAGAGGGTCAGGACAGGCACGTCTGCTGGCCTGTGTCCACAGCAGCAGAGGCCTTCGGCCGTCTACACACAGGGCTGGCACGCAGCACCCGTGGGCTGAGCCGATAGGTCAGGAGTTAAATACAGACCTGCAGGCTGAGCTGGAAGATGGTCAGGGGCCTCTGGCCAGCTCCCACATCCACAGGAGTCCCCTGGTGGGCCATAGCCTGTGGTCCCGACCTACCTTCCCTGCCTGCCCCCAAGTGTCGTCTCCTGGAGGAGGCGGGAGCCCGGCACAGCCGTCTCTACACAGGGGTGCTGTGGCCTCTCAGGGCAAGGACGGACAGGGACCCCAGAAGGCTACCCAGAGAGGTAGCACCCTGGGGACAGGGGCCTGTGGGGTGGAACCCGTGTGTTTGGGGTAACAGGGTGAGGAGAACCCTGGTGGGGGGTGGCATCTGGACACTGGCCCGTTTTGCTTCGACCTCCCTTAGTCTAGCTCAGCGACTTTCAACCTTTCTCATCTGGCATACATGAACTAATTACTAAAATTCTGCAGCTCACCACAAAAGTATAGTTTTTGGCCTATCTGACAAAAAATGTATAATCTTGATTGATTTACAAGAAAAAGAAAGTAGTTACCTAGCCCTTTTTATTCCAAAGTGACTTTAAACCCTCAGATGCTCATACTTCTATGTAAGGATTTCTGGGACTAAGAATTGACCAGTCAGACGCAACCTCAATCTGCGGCCTGACCAGTAAGACGCGGCTCTGCTGTGTGACCTGTACATTTACGGTTCAAGGCAGGGCTTTCATACCGGGCGCTGCTGTTGTGTTGGCTGGTGCCATTTTTTCACTTGACAATCGAAGGGAAAGGAGGTCAGTGCCCCCAACTAAGTAGTCAGGTGTCGCGTGTTTTACAGACTCCTGCAGCACGCCGGGTGGACATCGCTGGTCCGGGTCAACACACAGAGCGCGACCGTCGTCATGGGCAGGGGCCGTGCCGCATCGGCATGCCCAGCCGGGGGCCGGCTCCACTCCCTGTCTTCCCGTTGCTTCTGCGATAAAAGGCCCGCGACGCCGCTCATAAATCTCTCGGGCTCGTGCTCTGGTTCTGCCTCCACCGTCTCCCCTGCCCCACATGCAGTTCATTTCAACGTCTTTCACCCCTACTCATGCTTCCTCCGGGAAGCCTTCCTGAGTTTCTTAGGGCTGGATCGTTCTGCTTGCCACACGTGACCACACTTCACTCCTTGCCTCAGCCCTGTGGTTGTTTGTTTTGTCACTTCAGCTGTCCCTGTGTCTTCCTCTGCCTGGCCCCGGGGTGGCGTGCCCATCCTGGCCTGTGCCCGTAGGGTGCCTAACTTACTGAACGGATGATTGAATGAATAATTGAGCTTAAATTGGAGAAGATGCAGCCTCTCGTTAGAGGAGACAGACAAGGAAAGCACTTTTATGGGCCAGTCACAGGAGAGGGGGAAGGTTTGGTCAAGAGCAGGAGGTTCTGGGTTGTTCTTGGCAGAGGGGCCAGTGAACAAGTCCCTGAAGGGAAGGTGGCAGGCGGGGGCTCAGGACACCAGGCGGGAGTGAGTGAGCTCTTCACAGGTCACCGCTCTGTTGTGTTGGGTGAGTGACCGCAGCAGTGCCCCCTGCGTGGGGGGCCCCGGGCGCACCAGTGGCCTCATCCAGGGCCTCCCGACTGCCAGGCCAAAGGATGCAGGCTGAGCCTGGGCAGTGGGCGGGGGAGCCAGATGCCCAGCCTTGGCCCATTCCAGTCACATCGCTGGGCAGCCCAGCTGTCATGGCCGTAATTACTGTGGCCACCGCCGGGGAGTGTGTGGCAGTGGTGGGGACCCTCTGGTCTCCTTAGAACTTCACTGCTGTTTACGGCCACCGTGCCAGCTTATCAGGACACGGACTGCCTTCTGCCGGTCTTCGAAAACGGCGGCGGCTCCCATCCATCACTGCAGTCGAGCTGCCACGGGGCAGCTGTCAGGGGCGGGCTCTGCATGCTCCTGACATGCTGGCCCTGACCTTGGGAAGGTGGCAGCTCCGAGCCAGTGCCTTTCTTGGGATGGCACCAGGCCGGGCCTTTCCTCCCGGCTGGGGTGACATCATCATGCCTGTGCTATGACCCGAGGGGCTTGTCCATGTCCTGTGTCTGCCCACCACTGTGAACCTCCCCAGGGGACGGGCAGCATTCTGCTGCTGAACAGGCGTTTCTCAGGTTTCAGAGCATCTCTCTTCCCCACGTGGGGGAGGAACGTACAAGAATTGCAGTAAAAATGGGCAACAGCATGGGCTGCTTGCAGGGTGACACGCACTTATCACCTGTCACGGGTCCTGTTCGCTGCTCTGAACAGCAAAAGAATGGCATGAAAGAGGCATCTGGTTTCCCTTTTCCACTGAGGAGCCCAACCAGAGAGGTTGTTTAACTTGTCCAGTGTCACACAGCTCTGGGGCCGGGGCTGGATTCAAGGTCGGAGAAGCCTGTTTCCAGAGCCATGCGTGGACCCCTAAAAGTTTAGGAACTTGGGAGGACAAAGTGTAGAAGAAGATGGCCAATAATTCCACTTTTCAAACACAACCCCATCTCGATGTATTTCCTTTCATGGTTTTTCTACTCATTACTTTTCCGTCATTGTGGTTATATTGTGCAATCCATTTTGTCTTAAATTAGAATCGTTGAAATTAATACCATCACATAAACATCTCTCACGAGTGTGCTATCTTTTCCTATCCCCTTTTCTTTGCTCATCGGGTCGAATCCAATTTTCCCCAAGTGTCAGCCATAAAGTGGCATCGTGGGATGTGAGCAAGTGTGTGTGTGCGTGTCACCCACTGCACGCTTGCCCTCGGCGAAGGCGTGCACGCACAGTGCCTGGTTTGTTCTCGGGGTGGCCTGGCACGCGAAGGGAGCAGGACTCCCGCATCAAACAGGCCAGGAAACCGAGGTGCAGCCGGGCACCTGCCCACCGGGGTCTCCACAGCCAGCAGGTGGAATCCAGGGCTCAAATTGGTGGCACGTGGGCACTGGACATGCTTTTGGCCACCAGACTACACTTTGACGGTAAAGCTTTTTCCACATTATGTTTTATTTTTTGTTTGGACGAAGTGCCGTACGGGGTGTTCCTGAGTCCAAGGGGGTGGCCGTGTCTCACCTGAGTTATAGGGACGGGCCCTCCGCTCCTGTCAGGCACCAGGCAGTGTCCTGGCTCCCGTGGTGGGGTGCTTACAGCCCCTGCTTCTCTGCAGCTGGTGACAGCCAAGCTCACTGCTCCTCCGGCCCCAGGCGTCCCTGCCCTGGGGGACAGGTGGGGCACGGTCACTCTCTGAAATGCTCCAGGGTCACTGCTGTGCATGGAAAGACTGCTTGGTGTCTCCCACTGGCAGCCAAGTGGTCTGGCCCAGAAGTGACCGAGGTCCCTTCGTGCTCATGCCAAAACGTGTCACGTGGCCCCATGCACAGGGGCCGGCAAGAGCAGCCCTTCCCCTGCCCCGAAGGGAGACAGGACTGGGACACGTCGCAGCAAAGGCCCCGATGACCAGTCACCAGGGATGCCCGTCTCGTAGTTGAAATAGTGGCACATGGCTGCGTTACCGATGCCGTTTCTCTCGGTGAGTCTTAGTGTTGCCTCGTTTGTGCTTGGCCAGTGGGATCTTGTCCTTGTAACTTGTCTGCTGTTCCGACCCATTTACACGTGACACCCCAATGTCTCCCACAAAGGACTTCCCCATGTGGCGACGTCCCTGAATAGGTCTTTAATGAGGAGAACACGTGTCTCAAAGCCAAGGTCTCGGGTATTTTGAAACCCGCATATAAATCACCCTATTAATGGACTTCTGCTCCCCAAAGAAGTGGCTCAGAATGTGTGTGAACTTCGAGGGAAGAGTTCATTTCTGTTAAACTCAACTTTTCCGTGAATCCGTGAACACTGAGGGAGTTTCCTGAGTTTTAGGGAGTTTTAGTGTCTGGTTTCAAAGCCTTGTGTCCTCTCGGGATGGTCCCTGAGTCCTCCGTCTCGTCCTCACCCCCACCCCCTGTCCCCAGGTGACCTGCACGTTGAAATGGCTTCCTCACTGGTGTCTTGGATGGTCAGCCGGAGGGAGGACGTTCAAGTCGCTTCCCTTCTCCCTTGGGGCCCCTCACAGTGGCTTCCCCTGCCCAGCGGGGCATGTTTACCAGGGCTGCACACAACCAGTTTTTATGTGGGATACGAAGGAACAGTTTTGGTAAATATTAATAAAATTTTGCAGGTATTGGGAAGGTCACGACCTACTGCAGTAAACCTGTGCATTGATAGATACTCTCACAAGTGATAAGGTTTTGAGTGACAGTCAGTGCAATGTAAAAATCTAAAGAAGCTCTGAAGTTTGTAATTCAGGGTGGGGCAAAAGTTGGGGTGCAGTTGTTCGCATGGAAAACAATGCAATAATTAATAATAACACAAGAATAAACTCCGTTGTCGCGTACTTACAGCTGTCAGCCTGCTTTTGCTCCCCCCACTCTGTGATAGGGAACGGGACAGGCGAGGACAGAGGGATCGTGTATAAGGACAGAAGTTTGGGGGAGACCCCTCTGCGCTCCAGCACCTCAGCTTTGTAGCTCCTTGTGCCAAAGGACCTGTAAGCCGGCCGACGGCGGGGGCTGGAATCTGTGACGCACTCCCCACACCCCCGTCGATGGACCGTGGGCTCCCGCGCCTCCTGGGAGGGCAGTGGGCAGGCAGACCTCAGTTGTCACTTCTTCAGGGGTGGCCTCCACAACAGATGGGTGGCTCAACCCACGTCATGTCCCTTCCCACAGTGGCCTATGTCCAGTGACTGACCATTTCAGGGCTGTAAGGCCCGGCCAACCTGGGAAAACTCTGGTGGGCCAGGGTCGCAGAGACAGCCTCGCTGTGGCTGGAGGGAACGCACAGGACAGAGTGTCTGACATGTGCACTTGACCTTGGGGCCGAACGCGGACGAGAGTGTCCTCGTCGGATGGTGGGGTCCGGGGTGTACAGTGACTGTGGGGGGTCGCCTGCACCCTGCACCCACACGTTGGTAGATTTCTTCAGCGGGCGGTGCTGGGACCACATGGTGCGTGTCCTGAGGTCAGAACTGGAACGCTTTGCAAAGACACACTGCGGCTTCGGCCTGTGAGAAACCCACACAGGACCGTGTCCGCCCAGCTCGGCTCAGGGGCAGCTGCTCTTCATCCCCGTGTGTGAGCAGTCGGGTGTGCGGGGCAGTTAATAACAGCCGGCTCCGTGTCCGGGCGAGACTTCTACAAGGGGCTTAAAATATGGAGCGCGGCTGCCGAAGACCTTCCCAGATCCCAGCCGGGTGGGGACGGGGAGTGGGCCGAGCTCACGCCGTGTGGTGATGCATAAATATTAGCCTTAAATAACTGTGAATACCTTGTTTCCTAAAAAGATTAGTGGCTCTTCTCTGCGTGATAAATTGTGTGAGTTACAGTGCCGACCTGTCTTCCCACTGTATTATCCTGGAGCCCTTTAAATAACCGAGTCCAGAGCACGCTCAGCAGGCGGTGGGCATGTCTGGGCAGGTGCGGGAAGACAGTGGAAGTCGGTTCATTATCCTGTTTCTGCCTCTCTGGCACCTGCCTGTCACTGCTGAAGACAGATGGATCTCTCTCAGTCACCCTCTCTCTGCTCCCCGCCCCTCCCTCCGAATCTCGGACTTCTCCCTCCTCGTGAGACCGCGGTGGGTCGTACCAGGCGCCAGAAGAGCGGATGGAGGTCAGAGTCCCTTCCGTGTACCACATCATTTACAACTAACCACCACACCGAGAGGGTGGCACTTCTATGCTGCCCATTGTGGAGGTGAGCTGACTGAGGCACAGAGAGGTTAAGTGACTTGCTCAAGGTCACGAAGCTAAGAAGGGGGTGCACCAGGCCTGCCCAGCCTCCGAAGCCGTGCTCTGGGCCTCTGCGGGGTCCAGCTTTCGCACTAGAGGACAGCAGCCCCGACACAGCAGGGGCAGAGCCTCCTGCCGCCCACGCTTCCTCTAAGCAGCCCCCACGCGGTGGCCGAAACGGCTGGTGCATTCTGAAGACACGTGTTTCGGATGTAGAGATGTCCTGACTCCCCAGGTGAGTGACGGGATAACAGGTGCCAAGGCTGCCCCCTCCCCGCAGGGCAGATGCGGGAGAACCACCCCTGGGGGCAGGGGGCAGCACTGCAGGCAGCCCGCTTGCTGACCCTGGGAGCTGGCAGGGTGGTCCCCGTGCAGCTCCATATTGGTACTGACCGCTGGTCTTGGGACTTGAGGAGCAGACGGGTCCACAGCAGGTGCACCCACAGGAGGACAGCCCCACCCGCCGGGGCCGCGGCCTTGGCCTCACAGAGACCGTGGGGCAGCCCTTCCTCAGCTGGGCGCGGCCTAAAACATGGGGGGCATTCTGCGGCTGTTACTGGTTTGCTTCATTGCCTTCTAGAAACAGCTTCACTGGGAAGGGCTTACGGAGAACTGCGCAGACTCGGAGGGTGCGCTTTGCGAGCCTCAGCTGGCACATACGCACTTTCACGTGGTCAGCCCCCACCTGCCGCCCCAGGACACTCCTCCAGCCCACCGGGCCCCTCGCTCGTCCTGCAGCAGCGCTGACCGGGGGTTCCCGCCACAGCGGAACTTGCCTGCTCCAGCGCTCCGGAACGGGGACGGCCAGTGCATGTCCTTTGGGGCCCGTCCGGTGTGGGGTTCTGGAGATGCCCCAGGCGGCTGCGCCTGACGGGAGTTGCTTCTTCCTTGTTATTTCTGAGTCCTCTCTCGCTGCAGGTGTTGATGGGCATTGGCGGTCTCCACTTCTTGGCTAATATGGGAATTTGTGTACGAGGCTTTGGTAATCAATTATTTTTGATACGTAGCTAGGAGTGGACATTGTCTGGGTCAAGGTGCATTTGTTTGACTTACAGTCGTTTTCCGTCCCGGCAGCTCCATCTCTCTGCCCCGCCAGCATGTGGGACCTCTGGCCGCGCGGTCGTCTTCATGTGCATGTGGGTCATTTCCCTTCCAGCCCCGACATGGGACGCGCGGAGGTGTCCCTCTGGCCCTGACACACTTTCGCATTCTGTGGACGAGCGACAAGGCGGAACACCCTTTCGCGTGGCTTTGTCTCTTCCTGCATATTTCTGTGAAGCATCCATTCACAGTTTTTGCCCACTCGGTACGGTTACGTTGTTAGTTTTTGTTGTTGACCTGCAGGAATGCCTCACCTGTTGCGGCCGTGAGCCCTTTGTCACACAGGTGCGTTGTGCACATCGTCCTTGAGGCTTTGGTTTGCCTTTCATTTTCTTGGTGGTGGTTTTGGGGCGGGAAGCCGATGTTTGGCCTTGCAAGAGCTGCCCCTACAGAGTGGACACTGGGCACCTCCGTAGCCGGTGACTTCCATTCATTGGGGTTGGGGCTGGGAGCTGAGTGGACACGAAATGACCAAGGCCAGCAGTGGCCGGCTGGTGATGCTTCAGGATGGAGAGACAGACCCTCAGGGAGCCCCTGGTGCATCTAAGGGGCTGGGAGGTGGTTCAGCTGGGCAGGGGGACAGGGTTTCAGCAGGAGCTGGTGGGATGTGAACCATGGAGATGTTCACAGAACCTCACCATTTCTCACCAGTACAAGGCTTGGGGAATATTTATTTTCCTAAACCTCTTTCTCTTTAGATTTGAGAGGTAGGTGCTTTGCAAGCATTTCACTAAATCCTCTTACCAGGGGGACTGAGCCGAGCTGTAGCAAAATGGAACAGTTTTCCAGCTTCCCTGAAGTGGCAGGAGTGGGCGGGGGCTGAGCACCTGTCGTCATGCATGGGCAGGGCTGCTGGGCACTGTATATTCTGGAAGGTCCGGCTGGAGATTTCCCTTTGGGAGAGCCCACAGCAGAGCGGCGTTCAGTGCTGGGGGCCTGAGTGGAACCCCAGGCTCTGAGGGTGGAGCAGAAAGAAGGGATGGGCCTTCAGTGGAGACTTGGGGAGTCGACCCTCCCGTAGAGGCTAAATGGACAAGGACCCTGTGCAGGCTGCAGAGCGGCGTCCTCCCAGCAGCAAGAGGGGAGCCCCCGGCAGAGACTGCCCCCCACCACCGCACCTGTGCCCTCAGCCCAGGAGGGGGTTTTGCCTTTCATGCCACCTCCTTCCCCCCCACTTTCCCACCAGCCAGACCTTCTCCAGCTGCCTCGTGCGCTCTTGGTCAAGTGCTTTCTGAGGAACATGAGATAGGATCCCCGGGAACTCATTTGTTTTCAGACTTGGAGAAAGAGGCAACAACGTGGCCACCTCTCTGAGCTGGACTCCTGCTGGGGGTGGAGGGCCAGGCTGCTCTCCCTCAGACCCTCGCAGCTCCTCTGCGGGAGCCCCTCTGCAGCCTCCTTCCCGGTTCTCTCCAAGTTCCTCTCGGTAAGGAGCATCCTCAGTGGGGCCAAGGGTCGGAGTCCCTGGATCTGAACATGTCTCTCCCTGTCTTCACACTTGGGTGTTTCTGAGAAGCCATTAGATACAGGATCTGCCTTCCGCTTTCCTGAGCAAGATGTGAGAGGGTTTCGGAAGCAGGTAGAGGAGAGAGCTAAACATCAGGCATGCAAATGAGTCCCCCACATCTCAAGGAAATCACGGCTAGATCTGGAACACCAGCCGAATGAGGAGCAGAGGCAGCCAGGTGGCTGTGGCCGACCACCGGGGTCCCCGCTCACCCAGCACCTGGCCAGACCGTGGAGCCTGGTCCCCACATGCCCTCCTGCCTGCTCACGGGTCCTGGCAGTCTGGACTCAGAAATGAGTGCTTTAACCTTGAAAGATTAAAATATGTTCGTGCAATCTGTAAATTCTGTTATTAAATGTTACAGCAGCTAAAATAATAAGAATAACTAGTATCTTGAAATTCTGAACATCTTATAATTAGACCAGTCTTTAAGAAATATTCCAAGTTAAGGCACATTAGAATGTATTCCACAACATGGAGACAGCCTGACAAAGAAACATTATTCTTAGATTTACAATTAATTACCCTTATGTCTATACCTTGCATTCAATTTGCATATCTTAAAAGTGCTGTAAATTTCACAGGGCTCCTTGTTATTTAAGATCATACAGCTTTGCAAAAGTTTCTTCAGTGGTAACTTTCTCTTGATTATGCATTTGTGGGGTCAGTAAATCTGGCTCTACTTTGCTCTCCAATGTTATAATTTTTCCTTCTTTTTTTTTCCCTTTCATTATTTGGCTCCTGTTCGTTTTGCCCTCTCGTTTATTATTCCCCAAAGAACCAAAGACGGAGAGGCAGCGGGAAGAGGAGGCATGTGGTCAGCGTCAGGAAGCCCTCTCTTCCCCCCACGTGTCTGCATGGGGTATCTGCCATGTTCTATCTGTCCTTCTGGTGCCAACCTCATGAAACACACAGAACTTGGTGCATAACTCTCAAGAAATGAAAGTTTATGCCAGAAGTTTGTTCCTGCTCCCTGGTGAGCTCTGCCTATCCCTCATCCCCCCTCCTCACCCCTCTCCTGGTCACCACTGATTTCGTGACCTTTCATTCGACTGAATCGTTAGGTTCAGTGTGAACGTCGTATTTTAGGAAGACCTCATTGGACTTCCCGAATTATTCATAAGGACCCATCAGCACTATAGAAAACATATTTATAGAATGACATTAAATATGCTTACCTTCCACCGCCACGCGTGTAGCATGTACTTTAGTCACATTTGGTGCTTTTGGACGTGACCCCCTCAAGGCAACCCCTGCCTAGTGACCCCGCCTGCGGGGAGGTGGACCAGCCTGGGAGGAAAGGGCCCGGGACACGTGGGCAGAGCTGTAAATGTCAGCTGGGGGCTGTTGCAAATAATTGCAAAGATTTAAAAAAAGAAATCAATACTGGCTGGCCAAAAAGTCCATTCGGTTTTTCCAGTCTGGTGGCTCTAGCAGCGCTTACTTGTCTTTAATTTCATTTGAAATAATTTTGTTAGATTGTGTTGTGACAGCTGTCCTCTCAGCGTGCATTAAAAAAAACCCATCAAAATTGGTGAATGTTTGTATAGCCATTTTAATATCGAAGGTGGGAGAAAATATGCAACATTCTTGGCATCTTATTTATTATTTCAAGAAAGGTAAAAACACAACTGAAGCACACACAAACAAGATTTGTGCAGTGTACGGAGAAGGTGCTGTGACTGATCGAACGTGTCAAGAGTGTTTGTGAAGTTTCGTGCTGGAGATTTCTCGCTGGACGATGCTCTGCGGTTGGGCAGACCAGCTGAAGTTGATGGTGATCCAATTGAGGCGTAATTGAGAACAATCAGCATTATACCACCCGGGAGATAGCCGACATTCTCAGATTATCCAAATCAATCAAGTCATTGGTGAAAATGAAAAATCGTCTTTTATTTTACAGAACAAAACGAAATGAACATTTTGGCCCACTCCACATTTCAACAAACAGTGCCCATGGTTTAATAAGACCATGTTTCGTTTTAAAGCCACATGCACAATGAGGACGGGTGTCACCATGGGGGGTGGCAGTGGCTTGTTACTTTTTTGTTCTATTTTATTTTTTTGATGTACTTTATTGCAATCGTTGGCCAAACCTAGGATAATGTCCGCTTAGAAACTTACAAACTGTATCACCAAGGGGCACGTGGGCTGTGCAGCCTGGGGTGTGAGTGCTTTTCCCCCCAAGAAAAGAGGGGGAGCCATGCCCCCACCCGGCCTGTGTCCTGGGGGCATAACCAGGGGACTCCCCACAGCTTCCTTGCCTTACTTATTAATTGGCGGCTTATTAAAGCAATTTTTTAAAGGTGAATCCATTGTCATTTCTGCATGACAGCCACCAGAGAACCAAGTGGTGCCGTTCGGACCAAGAGGAGGGCCTCACAAGCATGCTGGGCAAGGGGGGGGGCGGGGATACCCCTCCCCAGTCTACCCTCCCCAGAGAGTGACCCTGGGGACCGCCAGAGCTTGTCTCCCTCCCTCATGGAGGGGCTTCCTGCCCCTCCCTCCTACCCAGGTATCTTCCTTCTCCTCCTGGGAGGTGGGAAGTGGAGGACTTTTTATGAATTTATTAATTTCTGACAGTGACGCTCTGCCCGACGCTTCAGTGTGTGAGTGAGTCCCCGTGATGGCGGAAAGCCCATTCATCCTGCCTTCTGATGGGCTGAATGCAAGCGGACGGGAGAGTGGCTCTCTCCTCGTTGATTATAATATAATATTTCTATTAAAATCACTTTTAAAAGCCTCCTGAAAATTTGAATAATACTTTTTCAAAGAATATAAAGCTACACCTCAGATTAGCTGTCCTGGAGTACCTGGGCGAACGTGCCCGAGTAGCGTGAGTTTTCCTAGTCTTATGTCCCATATACATCTGTTAAATTACTCTGAGATCTCATTAAATAAAGCTAATGTACTTGTAAAACAGTAGGGAGAGACAGTTTATCATTGTAACTGTTAGAGAGAGCCATTCGGGTGGGGAGGGAGCCAAGAAGACTAGGTATACGCTGGTCAGTGGAGATGCTTTGGAGCCATAAATCTTCGCTCTTTCCCGCCTAGTTATTGTGTATTTCTTTAGGTGGGAGATTGATTGTAGCAGCCAAAGATGAATTTGCCCGTGGTCCCTTTCTTCTTCTTCTTCTTCTTCTTTTTTTTCATGCTCCTGATGCTTCGCCAAGGTGATAATGCCTCTTTCCCCCCTGCAATCATTTGTTTCAGATTAAAAGCATGAAACGGCACAAAGAAACATGGGGAGGTTGCTCTCTGCAGTCGGGCAAACACGAGGGCATGAAGATGTATAGCGTCCCAGTGGGCGGAAGCCCTCCCGCACCCCAGGATTTATAACAGCGCACCTGAAGGAGGAATGGGGGCACGCGTGCGGCCAGGTACAGGGACGGCCCGGCCACGTCCCTGCCGAGTTCCCTCAGATGGAAAAAGGGGTGTCATTTGGAAACACTGGAACAGTGTGTGCGCTCGAAACCGTGGCCATTGCAGTTTTATTGTCTGCACTCCAGGAAATGTGAGTCTGATCATCCTGTGGCCTGAATGGGGAGAAAAGGTGCTTTTCCTGAATATATATAGGTGCTGAATTTGTAAGGATCAATATAGTCGCCAAATGTTGTACAACATGTCAGGGCATCATAAAAAGCAGGCAGTTCTACATAAAATACCAGCTTAATCTCGGAGATTTTAAAGCCTCATTAAAATGTGGGTAAAGTCCTTATAGGGAAAGGCAGCCTTCAAAAGGTTGGAGTTATATATCTATGGGGCAGGTGGCTGGCACAGCTGCATGTCAGTGGCCTTGTGGGTTACAGGATGCTGGGTGCTGCCTTCAGGCTGGGGTGTCCTGGGCTGGGGTGGCACTCGGGGCTGGGACTCCCTCCCCTGGGGGAACAGATTTAGTGAGGGAAGCCCAGAGGGCAGGTCAAGTCTTGCTATAGCTGGCAAGCTGGCACGTCTGTGGGTTTAATTGTTTGTTCAATTGGAGGTCAGCTGCGCGGGCAGCCGAGCGGAGGCCCAGAGGTCTGCGTCAGGGTCAGGGCTTCTGACGTGAGACGCGGCGGCTCCATAGGACCGTGCGGGGGGCAGAGTGAGGAGCATTGTTCCCCGATGCCCGTGACGTCCCCTGCCGCCCAGCGGTGAGGGGACTCCCAGGGACTCCTCATGCCAGGAGACAGGGCTACTGCGCCAGCATCTGTCTTTCCCCAGTGGCCACTGCTCCTGTTCCAGGACCGAGACCAGCCAGCCCTCCGGGGGCCCAGCTGGAGTTCGCCCGCTTGTCAGAAGTCCCAGTGGTTCCAGCTGGTTTGCTTGTTTATCCGGAGAAACTTTGAAAGTCAAGCCAATACTCTTATCCTGACCTTTCTGCTGCTCTGGCCCATATTTGCCGCTCGTCAGCAGCCTGGGTTGGCCCGGCGTCATCCGTCACTGCCAGCCGTCAGTCCGCCGCCACCCCCACAGCCCCATGAACCAGGGCCAGCAGCGAGCAGAGCCCGCGTCGGAAGGGTCGTTAAACCCGAGGCTCCCAGGTAGCGCAGGTGGTCCAGGTGGCCCTGCTGTTATTTATGACAACAGAGGGCGCAGCCGCCGCGCCTGCTGGTGGCCCAGGAGGCCGGCAGAGGACGCCTGAACGGTGTCATCTCTGAAGGACAGTTGGAGTGGACTCTCCCCCTCACTGTAAGCAAAGAGGATTTATTGAACATCTGTTCTGTACATGGCTGGGAAGATTGATTAATTTAATTGCTCACACTTTGCTTAAGTAACATTTGAATACTTAATGTCAAGTTTGAAGGATATTCCGACGTTGGCTGGCACACCTTCCCTTTGGGTCGCGGAGGATGGCTGCGTGGGGCCCCCTGGAGCCCCTTCCAGATTCTTCTCCCGTGACAGCCCGCAGAAGTGGCCGGTGGGAAAAGCTGCCTCTTCCCATACAAGCAACCAGTTACTTTTCACATTTTTCCGTTGTGATAAATCATTAATGTAATGAGCTTGGATCTTCTTCACTGAGTGGTGGTAATTTTCCCTCTGGTATCAACTGTGGAGACAGTTGAGCATATTATATATTTCTGTACCCTTTAACATAATACCGTAATCGTGTGGAAGCACCAGATGAGTTAAAGCCGGGATGATTTATGGCGGGTCCCCGTCAAGCAGCACGAGGGGCCCCCGCGAGTCCTGCGCACGACCAGCCTTCGGGCCGGCTCTCGGCTCAGCCGCTCGCCCGGTGCTGCCGGCTGGTTTTCCCTCAGCTCAGGGGGCGGTCTCGCTCAGTTTCCAGGAAGATGGAAGCACGAGAAGCCCCTTTACTGAAACCTTGTTTGGGAGGGCTGGGCAAGCCCACGGACTCAGGTGTTGGAACTATAACATCTAAACTTCACTGTGAAAATTAAACCCAAGCCACACTCCCCGGGCAGAGCCTGGGCCTTAACATGGTGAATGGAGCCCACAAAGACCATCTCCCCCCACAGAAGGTCTTGAACTCCTAAAGTGAGGTTCCATGTACAGAAAAAGAGAATGGAGTTAGCCCCCCCACCCGGTTCTCATGAACACACGCCCGGCGAGGGTGCGGCAGGCTGAGGGTGGCCTGTGAGTTTGGCTTGAAAATGGCGAGGAAGGGCTTTCATTTAGTTTCAAAAACAAAGTATGCCTCACTATGTCTCATTCTTTCTAAAAACCCCACTTTTTCATAGGTTCACTCACCCACTGACAACCGTTCTTGGCCCCTCCACCCTCGTGGAGCAGAGAACGGGCTGGGTTTTTTTGAGGTTTCTTTCAGGATTTGATACTGAGGAAGACTTTCCAGTTTAATTTATAAAATAAATATGTAATGCTCTTCTGAGGTGGAGACGAGGCAGAGGTAGACCACGAGGAGGCGGATGCTCAAGTCCAAGGAGACAATGGCACCCGCTGGCGCTCCTGCTGTTGGGGACGTGGACGTGGACGCTCACGTCTGGGAGGCCACACGCCCGACTCCCTGCTCGGAACCTGATAAACGAAGACCACTGCGGAGCTGGGGCTGGGTGAGCTCTGAGCTCTGGGGACAGTCCTCGATGGGGATGCGGCGTGGTGTGAGGGCCTCTCCAGGCCAAGAAGACACCCGGCCCGGGGATGGCCTTCCGTCGCCCCCGAGGGCAGGCAGGGTGGCACGGCCGCTCCTTGAGCGATGCCCGTCTGTCCCCTGCTCTGACCGCACACGATCCCTCCCGCGACCGCCAAGGCCAGAGCCAGGTGCCGGGCTCTGCGTCCCCTTCTCCATCAGTCATACTGCAGGGAGCAGACAATTAATTCTGGAGCAAAATTGAAAGTCAGAGGCAGAGTCTGAAAGAACAGAGTGACAATAATAAAGTGCCCCAGCCGTGCATTAATCTCCCTCACTTCGGGCCTGTCACAGCCGGCCTGGCTGTGACTAATGCCACGCTTTGCATACCGTGGTCACACGCGTGCGCCGCCCGCTCCCCTCACAGCGCTGCTATGCGCTTTGTTGAGTTTCTGACTCCTGCAGAATCACTGGGAAAACACCGCCGCTGGCCATAGGGAAGGGGACACAGTTCCTCCGTCATGCCTGGTGACGGACACCCGGGTCCGGGGGGCCACCAGAAGCAATGGCAGGCTTCCCCCTCTCTCTGAATACGCATTTCCCTCGTTCTTCTCCGTTGGTCTCCTCTCTCAGGCCTGCCATCTTGGATGCAGCTCTTCCGTTCAAGTGTGGTCGAGAGAGTGGGTCCTGGGGCCGTTGTCACCCAGGTATCTGCCAGCAGGAGTGGAGGTCAGCTCAGACTCACCCGGGAGCTTGGGAGGAATTGAAATGGGAGATGGTGACATGCTGGTCTGAGGTGCAGCGGATCTCATGTGGCCAGCAAGTGGCCTGCGCCCCGGGGGAGCTGGAGGGACAGCAGAGTGATCGGTCACAGGTGGGGCAGGTGCACTTGTGCATCTAACCCAGAGGACAGGAGAAAAGGCTTCCCTAACAAGGACTCAGGCCTCCGTGTTTCAATAGAGTTTTTTCTGAGTCAAAGATTTGGGGAGCAGGCATGGTGGTGGATTTCAGCAAGGGGTGTGAAGCTTTCCCCGCAGTAATGGTTAAACACCCCAGCTTCAGGGGCATGCTCACCCATATACATTTGTTTTGGAAATACCACCAAAGGTCGGGGTCGACATTTATGTCTCAGGTGTAGAATTACGCTTCCCGGGGGAGGGGGCGGTGTCCCACGGAACTCATGGGCAAGGTGCCGGGAGAAGCCACGACTACTGTGAGTGAGCAGAGAAGGGTGGTGGGCTTCAGGGGGTGAGAGGCCTAGGCCTGTGGTTGCAGAGCAGGTACAGGCCTGGTCTGGTGGAGAAGCTCTTTCCAGAAGTCACCAGATTGTTCTCTTGACTCACCCCTAATGCACCATGTCCCCTCTGCAAGGTGCTAGGTGTGCACAGCTTCCCAAGGGACTGGCTTCTGTGTGTGAATTCCACACCAAGAGGGCCACTCCGTCTGCATGGTCTGTGCTGGATGGCCAGCCGCGTGGCCCAGTGACCACCGCAGTCACGCCAGGGTCAGGTGCCCCAGAGCTGGGCCTGAGGGGACCGCTCCGCCTGGCCAGAGCTCCAGTGCAGGGGTGGACTTGTCCCTTCCAGTGGCTTTCTGTGCCTACCTGATGGGGGCAGTGGTGATCTCACGCTGGGCATTCTGCCATGGTCGTTGACCCATCTTCCAGGCTGTCTCTGGGCCCCGCCCCCAGCACCCCGCAGCCCAGGGCCCTCACAGTGTCTTCCACAACATGGGGAGTCTGCTTGCCCCTCTCCTCCGTTCCAGCCTGGGGGTTGCTCACCGGGAAGCAGGTACAGGAAGTGTGTCCATGCACCCAGAAAGTGGGGTTGGTGGGGCGGTACCCTGATTTCTCAGGAGCCACACTTCTGGCCCTCTGGCTTAACCAAATGCTGGGGCTGCTCAGGCTTGGACTGGAGGGCACTGACGGCTGAAGCTGTCCTGCCTTGGGCTTGCGGGTGGCTGGCACCGTGCCCCTGCGGGGCCCACAGGGAGGGCTTGAGTACAGACCTCTGTGGGGCAGACTGGGCAAGGGGGCCCCTGAATCCTGGGGTGGCCGCTGTCTCCAACCTCTGGAAAGCTCCTGCTGTTCTTCCAGATCCTGGACTTGTGGGCTGGACGCCCACCTGCCTGGGCTTGCTCTCGGTCCCCAGGCTCCGTCTTCCATGGGGACATCTTCTCCCTCCTGAGGCTGTTGTCAGGGGTGACAGGTTCTCTGGCTCTGCCCAGTTCTGTCTCTGAGCACTGGGATCTGTCCACTTCTGTGCCGCTCCGGCCCCCTCACAGCCAAGTACGGAACAGCGCGCCCCCTCCAGTGGCGGGTGGCACCGCTTCTGTCTGGGTCCTGGAATGGAGCCAATGCTCATTCCATGTCTTACCAAGTGAAAGAGCCATCCCAGAGCCTGTGTCCTGAGTCTGAGGGAGCAGGCCCAGAGCCTCTGTTCCCTGTGCCCAGCTCCTCCTCGGGGCTCAGTGGAGAAGCAACTGCCAACGGGTTCCCCAGGAAGCATGGGAAGGGACTTCTGCAGGCATCCATCCTTCTGGAGGGAGCCCTGTCGAAGGTGGCAGGGAGGCTGAGTGCTCTGGGCTCACCCTTGGTCTTGCCGTGGCCTGGGGCCTGGTCCCTGCCCTCCCCCCCACTAGAGATGCACCAGCTGCACACTCGTCCCTGGGACTTCATGCCTGTGGGCCCTGCCCTGCAGGGGGGCTCTCAGTCCTGCCCCTGCTCGTCACATTCCCACTCTGGCACCTGTTCATCCAGGAAGGCTCCTCTGTCTGCCAGACGCAGACCGGTGGACACCACCAGCCAGTCCGCACCGAGACCTCACCGCTTTCCTGAGCCTCGGCATCCCTTTGCTCTGCCGTGGCTGGGGTTGCCTTGCCCACCTCCCGGCCCGCACCTATCGCAGGTCAGGGCACTGGGAAGGCGGTCTGATAGCACTGTAGTAGGAGTTCCTGTCCTCGGCTGAGTCACTGCCACCTGCGGCCGTGCAGGTGAAGAGGGAACTGTCACGTCTGTTGTCCAGAGGTCAGCGGCTGTGTCTGGGAAGACCCTGCTCGAAACCCTTCCATCTCCACCCCCCAGAGTTCCAGGTGGAGACTTTGACTATTTATAACCATTATTTATAACAACACTGTTATTATTATTTAAATGTCAGCCCACAGGCTTTCCCGGCTTTGTTTAGCTGTACGTGACATACAGCACTCTGTCAGTTTCAGGCCTGCAACGTGCTCGCTCGATACATTTGCATGTTGCAGAACGGCAACGACGCCCGCAGTGCCGCGTAAGTGCCACCTCGCTTTTGTGATGGCAACAGGCGAGATGAACTCTTGGCAACTCTCAAGCGTATAACACAGTCACGGACTGTGGTCATTGTGTCCCACATTCAGTCCCAGCGGCTGCTCATCTCGTCCCGGGAGCCAGTCCCTCAGCCCCTCGTGACCGCGCCGCCCTCGGGTTCTCTGAGTTTGGCTTTTTCGGATTCCACGTGCAGGTGAGGTCATGCACCACTTTTCTTCCGCCAACTTGTTTCCCGAGCACAGTGCCCTCGAGATTCACCGGAGTTTTTGCAAAGGACAGGAATGCCTTCTTCCTCGTGGCTGAGTAATATTTCACTGTGAGCACGTGTGTGTGACACGTCTTTCACACACACATGCACACACACGCAGTGGAACGCAGAGCTTCCCTTGCTTTTGTCCTCTCGTCCTTGGACGGCCACTTGCGCTGCCCCCCTCGTCTCGGCTCCTGCGAGCGATGCTGCAGTAGATGTGGGCGTGTCCTGTGCTCTGAGGTCCAGTTTTCACTGCCCGTGGATAAAGACCCAGGGGCGGGATGGCTGGATTGCATGGCGGCTCCAGCTTTAGTTTTCTGAGGAGTCTTCGTATCATTTAGTGAGGGCATTTGTCAAAGCTAGGTCGTCCTCAGAGTTGCTAAGGAGAGCGGGAGGGACACACACAGAGCCTCCCCAGCCACTTGCGAGGTGATGATGGAGAATTTTTAGCAAATTGCCTGCTGGGCTGAGGAGGTTCCAACTCCAGCGCCTGAGGGCTCCTACGTCTCTTTGGCTGGTAAATGGTGCAGGAGGGAGGGTCCCGCTTTTGACTCAGACCCAAAGGGGTCATCCCTTCGGCCAATGAGGCTACCTCAGTCCTTCATCATAGCTGGACCCCGGGGGCGGCTGTGACAGGGAAGCCCAGGACCCCCAAGGCGGCTGGGAGCCTGGGGACCCTCAGCCCGCACGTGGGGCGTGAGGCCCGACCACAAGGCCAAACCATCAAGTGCGACACAGCTGTTAGATCGCATGTCCTTCTTATGTCATTGTTTTTCCATTCATGTTGCGTCTCACAATTTTTATCATTATTGTTATTTCCATGACCTATTTTGATATTTAGAGGGGCACCTGGGCCCTGAAACGTCACCACTCAGCTTTGGTTCCTGCCTGGCACGTGCCACACGTGTGACAGGCATCCTCTCGGCCTCCGTGCCACCGTCTGTAAACAAGGGAATCTGAAGCCTGCGGCCTTGGGTGCCGGCTCGCGTGATGGGGGTGAATGCCCCGTGCCCCTTGGCGGAGCTGACTGCCGTTCCGGCCGCAGAGAACTCCGTTCTCCTCCCCACAGTTTTGCCAGAGGCTCCTATTTCTGGGACTCCAGTCCTTTCATGTGTCTTGATTTTCTTGAAAAGTCTCAAAGAAAGGCCTGGACCAGCCCTCGCTCTGGGTGTGAGCCCCCTTCCGGCTGTCTCCCCAGGCCACGGGAAATTGAAGCCAAGACATTCCAAATGAAACACCCGCAGTTATTTTTCTTCTTTTTAGAAAAAGAAAAAAAGAAAAAAAAAATGCAGCTCCCTCCTTTTGTGCCACTGCAAACATTGGGACGCTTTTGGCGGGAAGGGGACGTTATTTTGTGTATGTGTGAACTAGCATTTTGATAGACAGGGCAAGTTGCAATCCAATTCTAAACTATAGATTTTCAAGCAGATTGATGCAACAAATTGTTAGCAAATAGCAGTTTGCAATTTGATGCTAATTAGACATAAGGCGAATATGTGCCGTGACAAATTAGCAGCGAACCATACTGCAGAGTATCAGCGAGAGCTGGCACAGCCCGCGCCCGGCTTCCACACCTCCCCGTCGCCGTCCTCGGCGTGCCGTCGGGGCCTGGGCCAGCCGCGCCTCTCTGTGCGCAGGAGGCTGGAGGGTAGACGGGGGCGCCCCGGGCTGGCTCTCCGAGGGACGCTCTGTGCATTCGCTTCCCCCGGGTCCATCCGCTGGTCAGCATGTCCTTGCTCCTGAGTGGCAGGAAGTCCTGGGCAGCTTATATGATATGCACGTATTTATGTCATAAATATAAAATCATCCTGGAAATGTTAGAAAGTAGAGACAAGTGAAAAACAAAAGCGAAGAAAGAAGGAAGAAAAAAGAAAGAAAAAGAAGGAAAAGAAAAGAACCCCCGAAATAATCGCTACCAGTACTTCAGTATTCACTCACTGAAATCTTTGTTTCCATGATTATATATAGATATTGATGTATCCATAGATGCATGTACTTATATATTATGTATGTAGTTGTTATTTATGCTGCAAAGGGCTCATACATATGTTGCCTGCAACTTTCTTTTCACTTAATTCTGCATCATGTACATTTTTTCCAGGCCCATAGATGTGGATACGCACGTTTAAAATGGCTACACCGTGTTTTCTTCGATTATGTCTCTCTGCAGTGAGGCATCCGCCCTCTGTGGTGGCGCCCCGGGATGGCGACAGCTTTCTGCTCCTGCACACCCTGCAGCGTGGGACGCGCTGGGACGTTTGTGTGTGCACGCTTGCGATTCTTCCTAAGGACACATTCCTGGATGGGGCTCATTGAGTCACAGCAGAAAGTTGCTTTGAAATGTTTTCTCCCTTCAGAATGGCCATTCTGTAAGCCCTGACCAACTGTGGTTATTATTTTAAATCTCTTTAAATTAGACAATTTCCCCCGCGCCCCCACCAGAGTTTCCCTGTGGACGTTTGCTTATCTTTGTTAATGAGTGAGGTCTGCGATATTTCAGGAGTCCCACACGGCTCCCTGCTGGCCCCCTGGGGTGTCTCAGGTCCCCCCTCCCTACATAGAACTACTGGGACTTGGATTCACATTCAGAATTACTTTGTTACATTCCCCTGTTACACAGATTTCCATGTGACTTGAAAATCATGGATTCTGTGGAGATGATGCTGGGGGGTGGCCAGGCACGTCCAGTGGGGTGGTGAGTGTCGCTCCAACGTGTCTTGTCACAAGTGCTTTCAGGGTCAAGGCCCCTCTGGTCTGAGGCTCCGGGTCAGCAGGCTTTGTGCGGCCAGGTGCTCCCCCGTCAGGCCATCACTGGGTGTCTTTGGTTGCCGCTGCCACACACACGCACGTCGACGGGCTCTCCTCACAGTGGGAGGAGGAGCAGGGCTCCCACTCCTGGCTCCGGGGCTGTCCCTCCTGGTGTGCTGTCTAGAGACTTGGGTTCAAGTTTCAGGGACCCAGGGATGCCCCTGCCCTCTCAGAGGCTTTGTCTCCTTGTCTGCAACGTGGGGCGAGGGAGGTGCTCCCCGGCATGAAGGTTAGTGCTGCGTGTGTGTGCCTTCCTCCAGCAAGCATGGCGTGTGCATGTGTGGGAACACGCGAGAAGTTGGGGGAGACCTGGGTGTCGTCGGGCGGTATGGGGAGCATGGTGGAAGCTGGAGATGGCATGTGTCGTTCGGGTCATGCAGGTGCAGCTATGTGTCAGTCAGTGTTTCTGCACCGTCATGTAAACCCCACTTATGGGTGCACGTGAACCCATGTGATGGCAGCACCCACCTCTCTAGAGGCACTACGTTTTTCTTTAATTTTACAATTTTAATTGAAATATTAATATATTACAAATTCACACTTGAAAATGTGTTGATTCGTTTATTTTAAGTCTGACATCCAACTTGAAGCAGTTAGGTTTAATTAACTGCTTAATGATTATTTTTACCGGAATAGACCACCTGATTGCAAAGCTATTTGCAAATCTGCTTGACAATTTCTTGCACTTTTAAATTTAAAAGTTACAGCAATGACTTAAGTAAATAGAGGAATAATTATGGTACAAATATCTTTATATCTGAGGATATGGGGGGTGCATACAATGTATATGTCAGGAATTTTCTTTTAACCCTAACGAGTTCTGGTCATTTTGGGTATATTATTCATTGTATTTTCCAGCTGATCATTGCTTTACTTCAGGAACATGATTAATTCTTAAGGTTCATTATTTGACCACCTTATTAAAGTCTATTAATAACTCTAATAAGTTTACAGTTTTTTTGGTAGACAATCACAAAATATGTAAATAATGGCCCCTTTTCCTTCTCCTTTCCTAAATCTGCATTTTGTATGCCTTTTTCTTATCTTATTGCTTTGGCTAGAGCTTTGAGAAAAAAATTTATGTAATAGTGATGCTAATGAGCATTCTTGTAAAGATTTTTCCTTTAAAAGGATGATTTGAATGTTTTATTACTAGGTATAATGGGTGTCAATTGGTTTTAGATAGTATTTTTTTCTAACCATGTAAAGGAATTAGAATTTCATTTTTAGTTTCTATGCATTGAAAAAGTCAGAGATTGAGTTTTAGCAAATGTCTTTTCATTAACTATGAGGAATATTATATTTCCTCAGTGATAGGCGATGCCCTAAATTATACTAACATTGCAGTTGCTGACGCTGAGCTGGCCTTACTTCCCTTGCGTGAAGCAGACTTGGACCCTCTGCTGTTTTTAGTGTCCTGCTGGATGTGATCTTGCAGCACTTTACGCGGAAGGACTGGAAAGTCAAGGGGTGTAGGAAGCACCGGACTGTTTGCTGGACCTTGAGTCCGGCAGTAGGGCCGGAGCACAGGGAGTGGCAGAGTCGTGGGAGAGACGCTGCGAAGGACTCTGGGACACGACACCCTGAACCCCGCGTCAGAGCCCTGAGTTCTAGGCGTGTGGATCGATGGTGACATTTTACACCACAAGAGAAGGTGAGAGGCTCGGGAGAGCATTTGGGAGGAGATAAAACTCTGACTAGAACTTTGAGAAATGCCCCCTTTCAGAACTCATGACGGGGTCACAAGGGCCTGTGAGGTCAGAGACACAGGGAGCGGAGCAGAAGAGAGCGAGAGTAGGAGCAGCGACAGCAGAACGGGCTTCAGGGAGAAGGCAGCCAGAGGGGGACAAGGGGGCTGAGACGCAGGATAGCTTCGGAGTTGTCACTTGAAGACTCTGGTGGGGCAGGTGTGGGTCACATCAAAAACAATTAAAGAGTGAAGAGATATTGGCAGAAAGAAGACACTCGGGATATGTTCTCATTAGGATTATTACCATGTTTTCATAGTCATTCACGTCCAAATTGGTGTCACGTGACCCCGAAGTTGTACGGAATAATTCAGCGATATTAAAATGTCATGTGGCTACAGGAACACACACAGTCGTGGGAGCAAAGCCGGTGCAGTGGAGAACAGAGGCAACCACTCAGAAAAACAATGTTTAATTTCTTTCCTAAGCCCTCTGGGGGAATTCTCCAGACAGTTTTGAGAATGATCAATAATGAATGTTGCAGTGAATTTATTTTTCTTGCAAATCTTTCCTTAAATAGGCTGTAATAGGCTGCAGCCAGCCAATAGCTGGGACTGCCCGGGCTGCCGGGACTCTGGAGGTGAGCGCAGGCCACTGTTCCATGCTCAGCACATGCGCCAGGCCGGCCTGTGAGCTCCTGACCATGGAATCCCGATTGCTCGATGCCACTGTGTTCTGAATTTGGAGAATCATTGGTCACTTGTGGGAGTCGATAGGTTTGTGAGTGATTTACTTAAAAGCTATCAAGGAGATTTCGACTCAGCCCTGTCATAGCATCATGCTAACATCCTTGCTTTTCCCTGCTTTCCAGGTAGCAGGGTAAAGGACTTCTGGAAACCTGGAAATCAGGCAGGACCCAGAAATGGTGCTGTGGACAGCTGGTCCCGGAGTGAGCCATTGTGGCACCTGCAGGTGTCTTTAGTCGGTTAGTTTTGGGATATCTGCATGTGGGAAGGTGCACCTAGTTGACCCCAACCTTCAATGTGTGTGCACAGAAGGAGAAAATGGATGGATCTTGAGTGCGTGGGTGTGTCTCTGCTTCTCGTGCACGCTGCCCCTTCGTGCCACGCCTGGCCGCTTGTCTCCAGGGCACGGTCTCGACTCCCAGGTACGTCCGCGGAGCACTGCCCCCTTTTCTCCCAGGCACAAAGCTGAGCAACCAGCTGGCCCTATGCTAGGGCAGTGCACTTGGGGCTCCAGTTTGCTTCACTCATTTGAATTGTTTGCAAAAAGACAAAACCCAAGAATTCTTTCTCTTTCCTCTTAACTCTGAGAGTCTGGCTCACTGGGATGGGATGGGGCCCAGGAATCCAAGTTATTGACAAGCTCCCTATGGAGTCAACAGATAGTTTTCAGATTATTATCTTTTGAATTTCCACAGAGTCTGCAGGGAGGCCCGTCTGACTCCTGCTACAGGCATTTCCTCTCTGTTTCTTGGTCCATCTGGTGAGAGATTTATTGGTTTTATTGATACTTACAAAGAACTAACTTTGGGTCCACTAATTTTCTCTCTTATTGCCCTGTTTTCGATTTCATTGATTTCTGCACCTATTATTTCTTTTCCTGGGTTTGATTTGTTCTATTTTCTAGCTTTTTAAAGTGTAAGCTTAGGTTATTAATTTCAGATATTTCTTACTTTCCATATACACATTTTATGCTATCAACTGCCCTCTGAACACTGCTTTGGTTTTATCCCACAAATTTCAATACACTGTGTTTTCATTTCTATTCCGTTCAAAATTCTTTCCGATCTCCCTTGCCTGTTGCCCCCTTTTATCCGGCCTGTGTCTTTAAGTCCGGAGCAGGGCTCTTGCAGACAGGTTGGAGCCTGCTGTTTCATTTCTTAAGTCTGTGCTCACGACCTCCTTCTAACTGGGGTGTCCAGGCCATGTATGAATAAGGTCATTAACTGTTCATGTGTCATGGTCAGATTTTCCACCTCGATGACTGTTTTCTCTCAGTCCTGTCTGCTCTTTCTTCCCTCTCCTCGCCTTTTCTACCTTCCTTTTGAGACACTGGTGTGTGTTGTGATCCCCCTTCAGCTCCCGTGTTGGCAAGTTGGTGCCACGTCTTTGCTGTGCGGTGTTGGTGGCTTCTGTAGGTGTCCGTGGGTCCCTTTCAGTGGTGCCACCCCTCCTCACAGGGTAAAGACCCAGCAACTACTTCCGGGTCACCCTCTCTCGGCCTTTTTGCTATTTCGTAATACACTTTACTCCTGTGTGTGTTACAGACACCACTGGATGCTGCCATTATTTTGCTCTAATTGTGTTTTAAAGCAATGGCAAAATAAGAAAAATGTCTTTTATTTTTACCCACATATTCACCGTTCCTTTCTTCGATCCTTTGTGTCGATTGAGATTTCTACTCAGCATCATCTTGCTTCTTTCTGAAGGGTTTTCTTTACCATTTGTTATCGGACTGGTTGGCGGGCGATGAGGTTTTTCCGCTCGTGGAAGTCTGAACGGCCTTATTTTACCTTCATGTTTCAAAAACAGTTCATTGTGCGTATATACGTATATGTGTGCATATACAAGCTTTTAAAATAATGGCTATTTAACAGGTGTGGCCACCTCACTGTGGTTTCGATTTGCGTTTCCCTGATGGTCAGTGGGGTGGGATATTTTATCTTTGCTGCTGAGCCGTGCGAGTTCTTTGCATACTTGGAACACGAACCCCTCATCGGATGTGTGGTTTGCAATCACTTCCTCTCATTTGGTGGGTTGCCTTGCATTTCGTGGACGGTTTCCTTTGCTGTGAAGAAGCTTTGTAGTTGGAAGTAGCCCCGCTTGTTTATTTTTGTTTTATTTGACTTTAATTTTGGTGTCAGATCCGAACATTCGCTGCCTGTGGTCTTCCAGGAGTTTTGCGGTTTCGGGTCTTCCGCAGGCGCCTTTGCCTCGGGCTGAGGTGTTCTGGTGTGTGGCGTGAGCGAGGGCCCATTTCATCCTTTTGCATGGGTCTGTCCAGTTTTCCCAACACCACTTATGGAAGAGACTGCCCTTTCCCCTTGTATATTCTTGGCTCCTTTGTCGACATTTTAAACATCAAAATTAAATAAAAGAAGGATGACCTTTTGTATTTTAATCCAGTGGATGTGCCTGTCCACTGAGCAAGGAAGCCTTTGGGATCCAAATGGAAGGTCTGTCTCAGCTCACAAAGGCCTCTCTGGACTTCGTGTCCCTGCTAGAATCTTCTGACCCCTCTGCCTGCACTTAATGTAAGTACTTTGTATCTTTGCCTTTCGGCTTAATGCTTGCCTTAACGGCTGTATTACTGTCTGTCTCCGCTGGACCCTGCCCTCTGTGATGGGGCCTTTCGTCTGCTTCACTCACTCTGTC
Source organism: Micronycteris hirsuta (assembly GCA_004026765.1). Lineage (NCBI taxonomy): Eukaryota > Metazoa > Chordata > Mammalia > Chiroptera > Phyllostomidae > Micronycteris > Micronycteris hirsuta. Next base: position 150,033 of record PVJI01000458.1, on the reverse strand, counting down.
CCAGGCCTCAGTTGAAGCTCTGTGCAGAGGACGAGTTTCGTAAATGGTTTTCCTGATGGGGGTGGGGGCGGTGTGGGGCTAGAAATGATGGCAGAAAGAAGCACGTTACCAAAGCCAGCAGCTCCTCCGGCCACAGGCCCTGTCCTGCTGGTGTTCGACGGTGGGGTCTGCCCTGTGCCCACTGCTGCAGAGGGCACAGGCCGGTGTCCGAGTGAACCTGTGGAGGGGGCCGGGCTGCCAGCCCATCTGAAGGAGGCTTTTTTAAGGGTGGTTTCTTGCTCTTGAGAGCTTTCCTTCAAGAGAGGGTGGCCCTCCCTGTGAGTCACTAAGGGAAGCCTCCAGGGAGTGCGCTGACGGCCCCACTTTTAGGGGTCAGGGACGTCCCCCATTGTGTCTCATGTCCCCAGAGATGGAGAGTTGCCAGTGTCAGCTGACTGAGGAGCAGGGGCAGCAGCCAGGAGACGTGTGGCCCCAGAGTCACAGCCCTGGTGACAGGAGGTGTTGTTGGCCGTGGGAGCTTGGGGTCAAAGGCATCTGCAGGGCCCCCAGGTGGGGTGTGGGAAACCCCTCTTCTAACTCAGCGGCCTGTGGGGTGTGCTCAGCAAAACCCATTCTCTCCCTGTTGCCTCCCTGGTCTCATCTCATCTATTCTCTCCCCTCCTCCCTGCCTCTCAATGGGCTGCTGTGGCCTCAGGGCCTTTGTACTGGCTGTTCCCCACCGCCTGCCGGGACCTCCCTTTCCCTGGATCTTTGCATGCTGGCTCCTCTGGTCCCCCAGGCTCAACTCAAGTGTCACCTCCTGGAGCCTTCCTCTTGCCACCCGTCCTGTCTGTCACCCTGTGTCCCACTGTCCTGCCTTGTTTTATACAACATGATCTCAGGTCTGTTTGTTTTCCTCACTCTCTGCCTGCCTCCCAGGGATGTGAGACTCAGGCAGGGCAGCTGGACCCACACCTTCCCTCCGTGTCTGCCCGGGACTCCCGGCAGAAGGAGTGAGTGTGCCCACAGCACACCAGGTGTTTTTCCCAGGACGCTGCTGGACACAGCGGGAGCACTGCAGATAAGAATCTCTACCCTGTCAGAAAGCAGAAGGATTTGTTTGGGAAAATGAAAAAAGAAACATTTTTAAGCTCCATAAACATATAATGAATGCTAACAAGGTATTTTCAAAATAAGAACCACATAGAAACAGCTTATGTTTCTGGTCAAACGAAGTTGTAATCAAATCATTATCGAAGCAAAAACAAAATCAGAATGAGTCAGGAGAGTTTTGGGGGAAGATTTGGCAACTTAGCTAATGCAAAGAGGTTTTCCCGAAAACCTTGTTGCTTCTCCTAGGGGCACACGATTTCTCAGCGGTGTGGCCCCAGCCCAGGGGCACCGGGCAGGCACACAGCCAGCGGATCTCTGTGCTCTCAGGCCGGAGAACTTATGCACAAAGGTTCGTCTGCAAGCCACGCTTTCCTGCCCAGACCAGCAGAAACGACTCGGCAGCAGACATGCTTAATGACACAGCCCCGGCTGGGGGAGTCTCGCGGCTCCAGCTTTGTTCCTAAGAAGCCAGCCAATTAGCAGTCCTGGTTATTATTTACATTTCATGCAATATATCACGAAAACTGTGTTGATGATTTATCATTTATATTATGGTATTGTCAGCATAATTTATTCAGATCATGCTGAGATACCTGGAAAATTAAGTAAAAGGAAAAGAAATGGCATCGAATCCAAAGATATTTATTTCTTAGCCTCTCTCCGCCTCCCTCCCTCTCTCTCTCTCTCCTCCTCCCTCTCTCTCTTTTTCTCTCTCTCTCTGTTAATGAGGATGTATGTTAAGAAAAACCATGGATCACTTAGCTATTAAATTGTTCCAGGGTCTTCTGCATTAGAAGTTTACTAAGCGTTCTTTCTTGGAGGATGACTTGGGCTTTCATTTGATTTTCTTCTGTATCATTTGCTTCCAGTCTTCTATTTTAAAGCAAAAAAAAAAAAGTAAATTCAATTGTCTTTAGAGTAAAGTTGTGTGGATTAATATGAGACTAGAGGCTTCTCTTCCAATTTATAAAACATCCTTATCTTCTGCTTTATATTCTATTTGCCCCACCCTCTGGGAAATAATTGTTGCTTATCAGAATTAGAGATAAAATATTCTGGTTGTTGAAGCCATTAATCATCTGGGCCTTGTAGAGAGGCGGCCAGTGAGCCCGAGGCATCGGGCACCAGAGCCCCGGGTTCTGGTCCTGGCTCTGCCCATCCTTCGCGTGACGCCAGGCGTCGATGAGCTCTGGGGCTTCTGTCTCCACAAGAGTGGCCTTGGTGTTTCTCGCAGTGTGATTTGTGGGTCTCCTTGCCCCTCTTATGCCTCAGTTTACCTCAAATGCACATGCAAACGGTGGCCCTGGGGAGATGTTAAAAGGGCTTCTGAGAGGACTCGGAGCCCTCAGGGATCTCAGATGACAAATACAAAGCCCCGTTTACCAGCCGCGGCGGCTTGTCTGAGATTCTTGGACCACCAGCTACAGTCTACAGATGGTGTCTTCCCCCGTCAGCCTCTCAAGTCATGGGCGCTTCCCTCTTCGGTAAGTCGGCATTATGATGTTCAAAGCCACATTTTTAGCTGCGTGGAATGATTGCTCCTCATTACATAAATTTGAAGTGAGGTAATCGACAGATGTACAACTCATAGGTCCCCTTTACACACACCAAACACACACATGCGTGTGCACCCATGCACACGCACAGATGTGGTCAGTGTTGTAACTTGATTGCGTTGGAACAAAGGCAACAGCCGACCCCGGTCACCACGCAGACCCCAGGCCTGCTCCTGCCCATCAGCCCGGCGAGCAGCAATTAGATAGTCCATGGGTGTGATGAGCTGCAAACTAAACATTTGTAAAAAGGCTGTAATTAATGCAATTAGCTATTTACACGATAGCCCATAATGAATCCAAAGGCATCCTTATTGACTATTGAGTAAATAATCTGACATTAAAAAGTCAATGATCTGCAAATGAAATATTCTCTCTTGTTTTTTAAAGGAGGGGAAGATGAAGGGAAGAAAATTAAGGAAAAGGGGAAAACGAGCAAAAACCTCAGCACGATGCCATTGCTAACTCGCCCGCTCTGCCTCCCGTCCTGCCCTCGTGACCTTCCTCAGGGACACTTGTGCAACAGGTCTCACTGGCCTCACCTCATTGACACCTTGACATTTGCATATTTATCGAATCAATGGAAATTAAGTACAAAATGGGTCTTTGGGTTTCCATCCTGATTTAACCTCTGTGGCTGGGGATGGACTGAGGGTTGGGTCCCTCTGCCACCTTCAAGGAAGGCTGCTGGCTCTGGAGGTCTGCAGCTGAGTGTGGGGGGCTGGCTTGGTTGTGGGTGCCAGGAGGGTGCTGGAGCAGGAGGACACAGAAGTGCCCTGTGGGCCACTGCAGCAGAAGCCAGCAAGGGTTGGCCTTGGTGCTGCCCCAGGGCCTGGCACAGACTGACCTCTGACCTTGTGCAGGCACACATTCTGTGCCCCCATGTGGGCCTTTCCGACCCCAGGAACGTGCCGTGTGCTGATGAAGGCCCAGGAGCAGGACGCCCTCCTCACGGAGCTGCAGCCATTTGAATGGCTCAACACCGGGCCACGTGGTTGCCCCGCCCACCTGGCTTTGCTACGGCCCTTCCTGCCCAGGGTTTGACCACTTGCTCGGGGGCCTGCTCACCTGCCCCCCCCGCCCCGCCCTCCTCTCCATGGCCTCTTTGGGGGCAGGATTGGTTCCATGTAGCTTGTAGAGCCCCCGACCCTGGGCTTCCCTTTCTTTGGGGACCTGAGAGAAGCCCCTCGCTCCTCCGGGCCCCAGGGTCCCCACCTGTGCACCAGAGTTGACGCCCTTCCTCGGGTCCCCAGTGCTGGTTGGCAAATCAGGGCTGCTTCTTGGCACAGAACCGGTTCTCTCAAAGCTCGTTCTGTCTCCTCGGGAAGGCTGTCCTTTATTCTGAAACGCTGCTGGTCTAGATATTCTGGCATTGGAGGCCTGGGGCTTTCCTTCAAGAGCCTTTACCGTAGGTAGGTGGTCACAGTCCCGTATCTCTCTGTCTGTTCTTCTGTCTGTCATCTACCTATTCATCTATCCATCCGTCTATTTCTCTATCATCTATTTCTCATCTAGGTATTCCTCTATCTCTCTATCATCAGATCATCTACCATCTGTCTCTCTAGGCATCTATCTATCACCTATCTTTCTGTCTACCACCTAGCTACCTACCTGCCTCTCACCACCTAGCTATAATACACACACACAAACATATATAATTTAAAATTCTGGTATTTATGCTTAAAGCTGCAGTGGGCAGACAAACACAAGGCCCAAGAGGCACCCCGAGACTCGGAGGGAGAGCCAGGTGGATGCCCCCTTGGCCCGCTCAGGGCGCTCATCCAGTGCGGCCGCATGGTGTAGACGGGAGCCAGAGCGAGGGCTGGCGATGGCGATCTTGGAACGCTGAGAGCCGCGAGAGGTAAGCAGCCGGCCTTCTCTTAGGCCCACAGGGGACGTAATGTGAGCTGGTGTTTGCAGAGAGCTCTGTACGTGTAAAACACACTAACCTACTTTAATTCCAGTAGCTTCTCGTGGCAAAACTCATTAGCAGTAGAGAGAGGGATGGTGGCCGTTACCGGCTCAGTGCGCACAAGCCACTCTGCAGCCCGCACGGTTCACGCGTCTGCTCGCCGCGTCTCGGCACCCGGAGCACCGCCGGGTGCCCAGGAGGAGCTGAATATGTGTTTCCTGAATGACTGAGTGAATGACTACACCTCGACCTGTCAATCTCTATTTTACACACAAAGAAACAAGCTCAGAGAAGTGTATGAACTTGTCCAGAGCTGCACAGCAAGTCAAAGGCAGGGCTGGGCTTTGAGGTCGGGTTTGGCCGTCTCTCAAACCCTGGCCACCCTGTTTTATAGAGGAAGCAATGGAGTCAGAGGATTGCCAGCCCCGAGGATGTCAGGCCACAGTAGCCTTGGGTCTGTATCTTCGGGGACCAGGGACAAGACACCAAGAAGCTGTCGTGTCTCTCCCCACAACCTCCCACCTAGGAAAACTTGGTCCTTTTCTTCATTTCTCTGGAGTTGGGGTGGGGGGCTCAGGAGACAAGAGTCCTGGTGTGGGGACGGGGGTCTGACCTTATCACAGGGTGCAGCAGGGAAGGAGCTCCCCCCATGTCCGGGGACTGAGCAGGCAGAAGAGTACACTTGCCTCTTCAGAGAATTCTTGGCTTTTCAAATGCTTTTTCCCTTGCAAATAGGCACGAATTGTTGGTCTCTCTGCTAGGCCGACACAGCTTCTTTACATGGCTGGTTCTGATCATGGGGGCTGTGTGGGTGCAGGATAGGCCTGGAGGCTGTGTGAGTTGAGGGCGGAGCTGTGTTTTCACCACCAGGAAGGAGGGTGGGTTTTGCCTCCACCTGGGGAGTAGCTTGCTCCCGGTGCAGGTGGACCACAGCCAGGTGAGACATGCCCAGCGGGGGGCCCGGCCCACCGTGGAGGCCGCCTTTGTTCCCGCTCGCATCCTCGGAGGCACAGGGGGAGCTGTGTGAGCCGGGCACTTGGGTTTCTGAGCAGGGCGGTGAGTTTTTGTACTTTTCTGTCTCAAGGTATCCTTCGGCAGGCGACTATCTCCACCATCTCTTACCTGCGTGATGGCTTTCAGGCACTGTTGCCAGTGCTGTTGATTAAACCAAAGGAAGCTGATTGCGGCAGGTGGCTCAGAGGAGACAGGAGTAGGTATCGCTACCAGTGTACTAAGAAACCATTTATCAAAGTTTTATCTGATCCGAGGCTCTGCATTTATCAGTCACTGCTTACAAACGGCGTCGGGCTGGCCCGAGTGTGACCGGAGCCAGCTCTGCTCCCGCACAGAGCTGCGCCCAGGGACAGTGTGGCCTCGAGTGGCACAGGTAACGCAGCCTGCGTGGGGGTGGGGCACACAGGGGATCGTGTCCAGAGAGCTAGAAACGTGTGCTGATTTAGGGACCGGGGTGTCTTGATGAGGACTCAACAGCGTCCTGGTTAGGAAGGACATTGTTAATTGGGGAGGGGAAGCCCACAAGGCAATTTAAGTCCCAAGACTGATTACCTAGAGCTTCCATGGGGTGGAGTGAAGGTTCTCAGGGAGGGAGTGGATGGGCTTTCAGAGTGCTGGCCTTCTTTTTTTTTTTTAAAGATTTTATTTATTTATTTTTAGACAGAAGGGAAGGGAGGGAGAAAGAGAGGGAGAGAAACAGCAATGTGTGGTTGCCTCTCACATGGCCCTCACTGGGGACCTGGCCCCAACCCAGGCATGTGCCCTGACTGGGAATCGAACCAGGACCCTTTGGTTCCCAGCCCGTGCTCAATCCACTGAGCTACACCAGCCAGGGCTGGCCTTCTTTATTAAGAGCACGTGTTGGCCAGAGGGTGCCTTGGACCCCTAAAGAGTGATATCTAGAAAGTGTGACCCTAAGGGCTTCCCTTACAAGATTCCATAAAAATAGAAGATGTACGGACATAAAAATTGAAAGGAAACTCTGTTTACAGGGACGCCACATGCAGAGGCACAGAGCAAGTGCCAGAATGGAAAAAGTATCTGCAGTCTCTATAGTGTAGACAACCTCTGGTACGTGGTATAAAGTGAGGTTTTGTTCTCCTTGTCACCCCCCTGGAAAGACAGGAAATGGCATTTTAAAGGCACAAGGGCAAGAGGAACAGGAGTTGAAATTGCAGCGAGAGTCTTGGAAGGTGGGAAGCAAAGGGGTGGTTAGTAAGGCGCTTGGAGGAGCCGAAAGCTCCAACTCTTAAGCCAGAGGGAAGGCTGAGAGTCCACCGACCTACGTGTGGGGCCTGCCGGGGCGGAGGAGTCAGCCGAGTCTGCTACAGAGCTGTCGGATCTCCGGACCCCTCCCCACTCCACGCAGCTAGAAAAGACACTTGAGGGAATCATCCAGAAAGTAGGCAGAAGGTTCAGAAGCTGGAAAATAGGAGATAAAGGATAAAAAATAGTAGAGGGATGCTATAGGAAGCCTCTGAGTAATAGGAGTTTCAGAAAGAGAGAGAGAGGGAAGATGGAGGTGAGGAGGTCACTGGGGAAATAAGTCGAGAAAATTTCCCACGACTGCAGCATAATAGTTTCCAGATTGAAAGCCCAGCGCAGTGGAGAGCATAGGTCTGCATCACAGCCTGTCACGGTGAAATTTATGAATGAAGAGAGCCCAAGAGGAATACACAGGGTCCGGCAGAAGTAACGCCTGCTTGAGTGTGGTGGGTAGGGCAAGAATGAGGTGTAATAATTTATAGTTTTAATTTGAGCATTTCACCTAAAATGTCCTATGGTGTGCTTGAGTGTGATATTGTTAAGTTACAGAATTGCATGCTTATGATTTTGAAACAAAAGATTTTGTAATAAAAAAGGAGCATTATTTGTGCCAGACCATATATGGGGGGGGGTGGGGAGAGAGAGAGGGGTGAGGGGGGAGAGAGAGAGAGAGAAAGAGAGGTTCAGTCTTATCACCAACAACACTGGAAGCAAAAGGCAATGGACCAATGCCTTTGAAATTCTGAAGAAAAATGGTTGTTCATCTTGGAATTCTCTACCCAGCCAAACTATCAATCAAAAACTATCACTCAAGTATGAAGACAGAATAAAGACATTTTCGGATGTTTTGTTATTAGTGTATAGAAAATCAGCTGGTTTCTGTATGCTGATCTGGTATCCTATAGCTTTACTGAACTTGTTCATTAGTTTTAACAGTTTTTGGTGAAATCTTTAGAATTTCCTATGTATAAAATAATGTTATCTGCAAAAAAAAAAAGACAATTTTATTTCTTCCTTTAATATTTGGATACCATTTTCTTTTTCTTACCTGATTCCTCTGGCTAGGAACCTATGGTGCTGAGGAACAGTGAGAGCGGGCACCCTTCTTTTGTTCCTGGTGTTGGAGGCGGTGGCTTGGCCACCGAGGAGCGTGTCACACACCTTCACTGTGTTGGGGTGTGTTCCTTCTACGCCCAGTTTGCGGAGTCTTTTTTTTGTTTGTTTTATCATGAAAGCATGTTGTTTGTCATTTTTTCCTGCATCTACTGAGATGATCATATGGTTTTTATCTTTCATTCTGTTAATGTGGTATATCGCTGTCACTGACTGGTGTCTCTTCAACTATCATTTCATCCCACAACTCACATGTGTTCTCATTGTGTATCCATTCAAACCCTGTTGCAGCTACAGTCATTTTTAATACTTTTGTTCTTTAACCTTGTAATAGTGTTAAGTAGCTAACACACCACCACCTTACACTTTCAGGATGTTCTGACTGTGCTTACCTTTTCCGATGTGTGGTGTATTTTCACCTACTTTTATTTCACTAATAAGTGTCCTTTCATTTCAGCATTTCTTGTAAGGCAGGTTTAGTGGTGATGCAATCCCTTAACTTTGGTATGTTAGGGCGTCTTTACCTGGTCTTCGTTTCCAGAGGGTGACTTTGCTGGGTAAAGCAGTTTTGGTTGACAGTTTTTCCCTTTCAGCACTTGGAATAGATCACCCCATTCGCTCCTGGTCTGCCTGGCCTCTTCTGAGAAACCCGCTGATAGCCTTATGGAGGTTCCCTGGTGTGACAGATTTTTTGTTCTCTTTCTGCCTTTAAAATTCTCTCATTGTCTTTAGTTTCTGACAGCTTTGTCATAATGCATCTTGGAAAAGTGCCTCTGGGTTTCATATTTCTGAGTGAATTATTCACTTTATAAATTTGGATGTGCGACTCTTTTTTCCAGGTTTGGGAGTTCTCAGCCATTATTTCTTTAAATAAGTGGGTTTTTTTTTGTTTTGTTTTCTTGTTTTTGCTTTTTTCTGAAAGAGGTGGTCGGTTTAAAACTACAAGGAGATAAAGAGAATGATCCTAGTTACAAAGAGCTCACCGTAACTTACACAGTTGATAAGGTGCTCAAACAAACTGTCAGTTTGGAATTCACTGGAAGAAGTTCCAGAGGCTGGGAAACCACACAGGCAAAGGTGTGACGAGGGCGGATGGGACGGCAGGCCTCGGAGAGGGCCCTGCGGGAGGCGCCCTTGTGTGAGGTCTCTGGTGAGTCAGGGAGTGCACTGCCGGACTGGTGCTGGGGTACTGATGACGAGAAACGTCAATGTTGTCCTTTGATTTGCAAGTTGACAAAATTCAGCTGGAGATAGCCCAAAGCTTCCCTGCACATGAGTATGAAGAAGACGTTCCCTATGGAGGTGACCTTTGGGCCAGGCTTTGCAGGGACACATTTGTTTTATTTAAGCAGGATGCTTGGATGATGCTCTGGGCTTACGGATGTGATGAACTCCTGGAGCTGTGGCTCTTTCTTGATTGACCACTGGCCCTCGTTGGTACTGGTGAGTGGGCTTGTCGAGGGTCACAGCCCAGAAACGGCTCAAGTGACGCCACACAGCTAGTTTCCAGTTTGTGCCTTTTTATTGTAACGGAATGTAGTCTGCGGTGGGTTCTTCTGTTCACCCCCACCCGTCTCAACTGGCTGATAGCAGCCCAGACCCGGGGCACCCAGAGCACTCATGGGGTGGAGGGTGCTAGTGCCCTCACCTGGAAGACATGTTCAGGTGAGGGCGTGGGGGACAGAAATGAAGCATGCAAGTGGCTCAGTGGAAGCAGCTCTAGAAGCTTTGTTCCGGCAGGCGGCCTCCGCCTGGCTCCTGCTGGCATGTGCTAGTCTTTATCTGCCCTGGAGCCCCCACCCAGGGTTGTCCAGTTAGACTCCGACCTGCCAGGGGCGGTGGCAGGGCGGCCTCTTCTGTGTCTTTTAGAGTGAGTAGCACAGAGCTCGACAGCTCCTCGAGACGACCCGGATTGATTAGGACGGATTACTGGGAGCGAGTTCTCCCAGCAACCCCGCCAGAGTCTGGCCTGGTTCTGGCCACGGCAGTCCCGGCAGCCCTACGAGCAGCGGAGGGGAGGGGCCCTCTCTGCACGGAGCAGGAGCAGCGCAGCGTGCTCCGTGGGCCAGGCCCTGGGCCAGGTGTGGCCGGCGGGTGGGCGGGGCGCTGTCTGGGACAGGCCTCCAGCTGCTAGCTGTGAGACTCAGCAGGAGCCATCTGAGTGGCTATCTCACTGGGAGTCCCAGGAAGAGGGCCCGGCGCTGAGGGGCTCAGGTCGGGGGTGGCTGAGATGCTTTCAATGGAGGCCCCAGAGGAGGGAGAAGGGGACTGTCCAGGCATTGGACACACGAGCCAACAGGAGGCAGGAATGCCTGGGCCACAGGGGGCCGTGTGTCTTACACGGCACATGGGATGCGGCTCCATAGAAGGCCTGAGGGCTAGGCCTGTGTGCCCGGGCCTGTGTTTGGACTTTCCTCCACAGGACACTCCCAGATGCTTTGCAGGGACAGTGGCAGGATCCAAGGCATGTTGCCGGAAGATGCCCCGGGGGCAGCAGAGATGGGATGGCATTGCAGTGGTGGGGGAGACAGAGGATGAGCACCCCCACTAGGGCACTCCGTGGGCAGGTCAGGGGAAGGGGTGGGGAAGAAGAATGAGGGGACATGCAGGCAGGAGGTGCTGCTGGTGGGAGGCAGTTGGCAGGAGGCCCTGAGTCTCCAGAGAGAGGTTCGGGCTGGAGGTGGGACTCTGAGAGTCCCCAGCGTGGGACGCTGGGTGGCTGTGCATGTGGGTGAGTCCAGCCAGCTGTGGGAAGACCTGAGTCTGGAGTAGAGCAGCAGGCAGCACCCACACTGAGGCCCGGGCCATGGGGACCACCAGGCAGGCAGAGAAGATGGGGCAGAGAGGGTTATCTTAGAAACCAGAAACAGGAACCTTCCAGAAGGTGGCGGAGAGCAAAACCTGTGATAAAACTCTCATGCGGGAGCTGGACGCATTCCCGAGAATATTCTGTTGTGTTCTGTCTGCTCTCCTCACTTTAAGGCTCGTGTGTCATGAAATGTCCCCTGAGACGCCCCCAAGTCCATGTGCTTGAGCCCTACTGGGGTCGCTCCTCTGCCCTGAGCACACTCCTCCCTCGCTGGGTGGAGATGGAGGTCACGCCACCCAACGAAAGACCGCGGTCCCCGAGAAAACTGAGCAGTGGGCTGTGCTCAGAGTCCTCAGCACAGACTGGGCGTCCGCAGCTGGCTCTCGAGGATGGAACCGGCATTGGGGCACCCCACCCTTTGCTGAAAAAATTAATCTGTAAATACTTTATTAAGGTCGGAAACGCTGCCAGCGACCCTTTGAAAACAGATACAACATCTTTAAGAGATTGCAAAGGTAAATCTTATTGTCTGGGGAAATGACTTCGGCACAGTTATTTCTTTTATTGCTCTGCTGAACGTGACGGCATTACTCAGTTTAATAAATCCCGGTCTATCTCGCAGTCCGTGTAGGCTGATATAAATATCTCCGGTTATGTCACATCGCCACCTTTGTACAGCCATTCTGGGCCCTGATGGCTGGGTTCTGATAAATGCAGAACCTCATTTGGTTTGTGAGTGATTGAGCGCTAACACTGTTTAGATTTCTTAATATACTTGTATTAGCATGAATAAGTAGTGAGCATTCCGGGCTTTTTTGAATATTTGATTGTATCTTTGTAATGGATTTGTGTCTCTCTCTTTGTGCTAATGTCATTGTAACTTTGTTGGTGTCATAACTCCAAGCCACAGCAATTGATCTTTATCACCCTGTCTTGAGTCAGTCACCCTCTCCCTGCCGAATGGCAGCGGGCTGAGTCCTTCTTTCTGGTACAGTCGTTGGCATATTGTCGTTTCCAGGAGAGTGTGGGTCACACCCCACCCTCGGGATGCCTTTCCTGTCAAGGGGCAGAGGGAGCTGAGGCTTGAAAGCTGACAACGCCCTCCTGGAAAGCCACCAAATCTGAGCCATGTCCCCACCTCCCCTCCAGCAAAGCCCTGACTACCTGTTCATCACTGCGGAGCTGAGGAGTCTGCCATTCCTCCCTTCAGGGCACATGGTGACTTCCACAGGCTGGGGGCCCCGGTGCACCCTAAGTCTGGGAAGGACCTACAACATCCATGAAAGCCTCCTTTGCATGAAGGGCTTTCTTGCCTCCTGTGACGAGGGCCCAAAACACCGTCCTTCTGTGTGGTAGCCACATCTTTTACGTGGCGGGAAGGTTCTTAGACCTGTTAGCAACCAGCACCCTGGTTCAGACACCTCGCAAGCCCACTCGCGTGTTCCAGGCCTGCATCCAGGGTTTCCGTGGGCTGGGTGCCCACCTGGAGGGTCAGTGACATGGCAGGGCCACACATTCATGGGGCAGAGAAGGTGACTCCGGAAGGGTTTGCATTTGGGACGAGCCATGAGTGCACGTGACGCGCGGGGCCTTTGCACGTCCACCATCCTGCTCCATCACTGAGCGCAGTGGGAGCTTGGGCTCGAGCTGAGTTTGAGGGCGATAGTGAGGAAAGAACGGGGTTTTGGGGTGTTCCCGTCGTCCCCAGTGCAGCGGAAACCCAGGCAGTGATGGCCCACCTCCTCGCCCGGGGCACAGGCGGTGGTGGTGAGGTGACGGTCATGCAGCCTGATGTCTTTGTTCTTCCTGGGAGCCGGGCTGGGGGCCTGGAAAGCTCGGGGGCAGTGCATGCGCTTCGGTGGGGCTCTGGCCGGGGGGGCTGGCAGGTGGAAGGAAGGCCCGAAGGGTGTTGTCTAGCACGGACGTGCAGGCGCCATGAGTCACCGCTGAGACTGTACAAAACGCTCTGTGGCCTGAGGCAGGAGCCGGGGCAGACTCAGGGCCCGGTACTTGGGGCCAAGGAAGGGCCAGTGACCCTGGTGCAAGGTTGCGTCCAGAGTGGGTTGTGGGGGTGAAAGTGAACCAGTGTTAACTGTCCTCACGAGCAAAAGGAATTGGAGGGACTCCGACCTGGGAGGGGCTCAGTCACCCTCATCCCAGGTCTTGGGGCGGGGGTGGGGCAGAGGGAACCCTAATGACACTCCACTCAGAGAGGAGGCAAACCAACCGTGCGGACCTCGGAGCGGGAGGATGGAATGACAGCGCCCAAGGAGCCGAGTCAGTGCAGGACGAGGGAGAACTTTCCAGGTGGGTGAGGCGTTTCCAGGAACCGCGCAGGATGGGGCCCAGCAGGGCCAGGCTGCCTGTCACCCTAGGTTTTCATGCCATGCAGCGTGGAGGGTCAGGGGGGCCACGGGCCCCGCGCTGCTGTGGCAGCCCGACGGCTGCTTTCCCGAGAGAGGCGGCCTGGGGTCTGTCCTTTAGCTTTGCCTCAGACCACACAGCGGCTCCCGCAGTGCCAGGCGCCAGGAGCTTCTGGGGCCAGGAGAACACCGTCCTGCACCTTTTGTCAACCATGGCAGAGAGTGACAGGGCGCGAGGCCAGAGCTCTGGGGCCATCATTTCTGCTTTGCGTGGCGGAGGGACACCCTTTCCTGCTGTTTTCATTTTTATCATGTGAATAAATGAGTCGCCCCGAACCTGGGTGTCACCCTTTTCTCTGTCTCTAGATAGTCTTTTCGTCTCGTGCAGTTGTGTGGTGGACACACCCACACGCAGACACACATGTCCACATGCACACATGCATGCGTGCGCACACCCCACAGACAGATGCCTTCTGATTGCCTCTGTTCTGAGGACACAGGCTGCTCCTACTACATGGCTCCTAATGGAGAAAAATGTGTTAAAACTCTACTGTTTGTGCGTGTCTGCTTCTCCACGAACCGCCAGTGGAGCTGAACGCTTACAGCGAGCCAGCCGCTCTGTAGGTTTTGTCCTGGCTCTAAAACCCTGAATGGGGAGCGCTGAGCGCGCAGAAGGGAGGCTGTCCTCCGGTCTGCGGGAAGTCAGCAGTGGAGACGAGAGTCGCGGCCTGCACGCCGATGTTCCCTGGCTTTGTTTGCCTTGCCTTCCAGCCGCGCCGCGCCACGCCGCCGTCCGGGCCAGGCTCCTTCCCAGCGATGACAATGGATTCTTTCTGTGAGCAAGTGCTCTATCCATTATTAAATTGATTATTCAAATTTCATTTTAAAAAAGGAGCCAGATGGCTATTTTCCATTATTTGTTGCTATTGACAACCACCAACCCTAAACTGAGATTTTTTTTCTTCTTCTTCTTCTTTTTTTTTTTTTTGTTTCTTCTCCTGGCTGAAGAGCTTGCTACATTTCCACACACAACGAATGTAGACCTCATATCGGAAACAAATAGCCAATTACCAAACAGGATTGTCGTTATTGATTATTTTAGAATCATCTTTGCATCGACAGAGCTGTTGTTCTTTTGATGATTCCATAATTAACTTATCTATATTCGGGCACCAGGACTTTGCTCCCTGAAGCCGTGTGCGTGCGAGCATTATTGTTGTCACTTAGTTGTCATGACAGCGAGAAGCATGTTTTTACATGTCCAGCGTCCTGGTTATTTTAAGATCCTAATAAGTATGCCTTGCTAATGAATCAGAATAATGGCAATCCTAGAAATAATGATTTTTTTAAATTCTGAGGGAGGCTTAAGATCTAAGCGCGAGATAATTGCTTGCACCAGGCGTGCTCCTTTCACTACATGCACCCACCTGTGTGTGCACATGCGTGGCCTCTCCCTGTTCTCCCTGTGCAGCGAGCAGGTGGCGGGAGAAGCCCGCAGAGCCGCGCCCGTCCGGAGCTCGCAGGCTGGGGCCGAGCGCGGTTGGCATGTGCCTGCGCTGGAACCGGTCCACCTCTACGTTCTTTAGTAGCGAGTGTGAACACTGTCGCGTGTGTCAGTCCGTCTCTGAGATGGCGTGGCACGCGCACGAGTGGGACTTGCTTTAAGGACCTGGCACTAGAAAGGCCACGCCCCTGACAATGGGGCCCCAGCATGTCACCGCGATTCGCTCTCGCGACTCCAGCTCCACCGACGCTTGGGTGGGAGGACCTTCCCGGGGCGGGTTACAGAAAAGAGACCCCTCCCTGGCCATGAGATGCAGGCGCACAGAAGTCTCTCCGCGCAGCCCCAGAAGAGTAAAACCGTGGCCTCTGCAAGTTCTAGGGGATTTGGGGAACCTTCCAACCAGTGGTGAGCTGACCCCCTCGACCCAGGGAGGAGCCTACCACGCCTTTGGTCGTTGGTGCTGAACTCCAGCTCTAGCCCAAAGGGTTCAGCTCCTCCTGCCTTTGCAACATCGCAGTCGGTTCCTCTTGCGAAGCAAGCCTGGTCGCGAGGGCAGGGCTGGGTGGGGGAAGGGCTGACCCCCTTTCCTAGTGGTTTCTGGAGAATTCATAAATAATTAACAGCTGATAATCAGCTGTATACTGAAAGACCCCATGGGCTGATTCCCCAGCACCCCCCCCCCCACCACCACCACCATAGTGAAAAGCCCTTTAGCATCAGGAAGCACTTCCGGGTGGAAAGACTTTTACATACTGTTCACCAGAAGTTCCTGTGGTTCTGCATTCAGAACACCTATCCCAGCAATTGTAAGAAACACGGTATTAGCATATGAATACCATAATAGTGAAAACGTGCGGGCATACATGTTAAGTTTCTAATCAAACATTGCAAAAATGCATTAATCAGTATTTCATAGTTCATTACAGTCTGACTAATTTTGAAATCCCTCATGTAAATTGATTAAATGTCTTCTGCAGGCAGATAAATGGGCTTTTGTTTTAGGCAACCTTCACTGAGAAAACCAGGCTTCTGTGACTCGGTGCTTGCGCGCTGGTGGGCGGTGCTCCCCTAGGCGCTCTCTCTCACGATCTAGAGTTTCGCTATTTGCAACTGACCCACAAGCTGACGGTAGCACCCTCAGCGGGCCTGTGCCTTCAGTGAGCATCTGCTTCGTGCCCGCGGCAGCGCTAAGGGCTGAGAGAGGAGGGGGCAGGGGGCGTGGTCCTCTCCCGGCTGCACAGATGACTCACGTTTGTGAACATCCGAGAGAAAAAATAGACACACTTGATTCAGACCTGCCTGGAGCGCAGCCAATGAGCGTTCTTTACGTTCCACAAATATAAACCAGTGCTGGACAGGTTTTTAAAGGGGTAGGGTGGTTATTTATCAGCAGGGTTTTGGGGCCATTTTCATGTTCATCCATGGAGGGGAGGCCTCTGGAACCGGAGGCTGGGTGCGCCCGGTGTCTCCACTCTCTCCCCTGAGTGTCCACCCCTGACCAGCCTGGCTCCCCTCCCGGGGCTCTGAGCCTGCCTCCCCAGTGGAAGGATGCTCCCCCACCCCCTCCAGTTAGAAACTCCTCAGGGTGGGCACTGACGGCTCAGCTGGCTCACCTGGCCCAGCAGCGTGGCCTCCCAAAGACTGCGGCAAGCTTTGCAGGGTCATTGTCCCACAGCCGCAGACAGCAGGGCCTGGGGGGGGTGGGAGATAGCTGAGTGCAGGGGTCCTGCCTGCTCCCTGGGGCTTGACGGGGCAATAGGAGTCAGATCTTTGCTTGAAGGGGGGACTCAGTCATATAACTCTGGGGGGAGATCAGCGAAGCCCCCAGGCGGAGTTGGGTATCAGGCAGGACGTCGGTAGCCCTGGCACATGCACAGAGGTGGCCTGAGGGGACGGTGGGACAACCTGACCCAGGAGGACAGTGGGTGTGAGGAGACATAGGCCGCAGTACTGGGTGAGGTTGTCAGAAGCCTTGTTCGTGAGTGGCCAGGAAATGGGGAGACATGGGGTGGTCCAGAACGGAGGAACGGGATGGTGATCTGGGCTACGAGGGGTGGGGGGGAGGGCGGTCTCAGATAGGCGGTTTGCAGGAGGCCGCCGCTGCCGTGAATGCAGGAGGCCATAGGATGGGAAAGAAAGGGTGGGCCCCGTGGCCTCCTCCCAGGGAGAGAGGCAGGGCGGGTTCCAGAGAAGGGGGGTGGCTATTGAACCAGAGACCTTGGAAGAATGGGGTGTTTGGGAAAGAGATCTATCTTGGGGGATACAGTAAGAAACAGTAACTAAAATGATAGACAGCCCACACACAGTGGAGTATTTTTAGGTTCCACGCACTAGTCTCACGTTTTTAGATGCATTCACTCGTCTTACGCGGCCAAGCGCCTCTACCAGGCGAGCAGCGTCTCCTCCCCATTGTGTGGAAGCGGAAGCTGGGCGCCAAGGAGCTGAGCAAACCCGCCATCACACCGACTGGACCCCCCCCCCATCTGCTCAGCGTCAGTTCTGCCCGTGGCAGGTCGAGCCAGGGGGATGCTGGCCCTCCCCAGGCGTGGGGCGGCATCCAGGTCAGCAGGCGGGGGTTGGGAGACAGTGGGTCCATGTCTGGGACAATGTGATGGGACAGTGGGTCAGAATAAACACAGTTTGGGACTCAGCGGGACGGAGAGCTGAGAAAAGACACCCTGGTTCATCAACGCGGATTTGCTTGCCAAGAAAAGTGTTTTCATTCGAGTGCAAGGCCTTGTCGCTGTCTTGCTTTTTGACAGAAGAGAGACGAAGAGTGATTCCCAGTGTGGACCCTGCCCCTGGGTGCGTGGGCTGGAGGTGGTGGCAGCAGACGTTCTGGGTGAGATGTTGATTTCAACGTCTATCAGAAGAAGCACAAGAAGCGCCCAGGATCTTGCATTCGCCAGAGCTCATGGCTGAGGAGGAGATACTTTTTTTTGTGCGAGGCAAATTGTTTAAAAAGTAAATTTTGTAACAGATGGCATGCGGATACAACAGAATTGCCAAGATGGAGGGAGAATGATAGTTTTGTGAAGCATCGGGTCAAGGTCCAATTTCCGCTGTCCTGGCTGCAGAGAGCGGGTCCCCTCCTGCCTTTAGTTATCACTAGATGGTCACCTGCCACTGGCACAGTCTTCCCTGTCGTGGCCAAGGCTGATTCTCACCGTTCCCAACCACGCCAGGGCGCCCCTCACCAATCCTGTAGTCCTCCCTCCTGCCACTTGCACCGCCTCCAGATTCACTTCCTCTTATCTGAGTCCTGCCCCCTCCGGGCCCAGCACCCCCCTCCCCCCAGGCCCCACGATTCACCCACTTACTCCCTGGGAATGGGTTTTCTCCCTTTGGTGACAGATGTCTTCAGTATTTGACATGAGACTCAAGTCACTGTGAGGCTGGAGGCTGCAGCCTGAAGGGACTTCTGTCCTTATCACCTCGGTGACTGATGTGGGGGCTGCAGGCAGGGCCAGCCCTCTCTCTGCAGGGGCGGGTGAGGGGGCAGCTCCCATTGAACAAGCCGAGGGGAGTCTGGGAGCTGGGACCTGCCCACAAAGCGACCTTTGTTTTATTTTGTTTTTGCTTTCAGATGCGTCCCACGCTAAGTAGAGAACAGAGTGTCCCAAATTTACTTTTCCTTTTTTCCCTTTAACTTTTCGGTCTGATCTCTCGTTGCCAAGTTCTGAGTCTATGGGAAAATTGATCCATTCCTCCCTGTGCCATTAATAAAATTATGATTTAAGTTTTGTCCCCAAGGATGTTATGGTGGAGAAACCACAGATGCGTGGTGCGGCCCTTTCGTCCTTGCAGCTGAGAGATACTACCTGTATCTCAGTAAGTAGCTCATCATCGTTGTCTGATGTCAGGACAAGATGCAGAGGTGAGATTTTTGTTTTGAATGACATTGTGGGTTTGTGCGCCTGGCTCCTCCCCCGCAAGCAACGAGCAGGCCCTGGAACGCACGCCTTCCGCATCTGAAATAGTCACCAACCTCCGCAGGTGCTGCCCTCGGAGGCCAGCGGTCCAGCCAAGAGTGCCTTCCAGGAGAAACGGCGACGCAGCAGGAAGGAAGGGCGGGGGCTGGGTCTCCCGCAGATCGATAGCCCCCCCTGCCAGCCCACTCTCGCACTGGGCTGACACTCAGCGTCGGCCCCACGGAGGCCCTGTTCCTGCCTGTGCGTCCTGTGGACGTATTTTGTAAAGGAGTCTGGACCCGCTGTGTGGGGTGGGGCGGGCGGGAGAGGCCTGAGGGGATGCGCAGGGCTGGAGCGGGGTCAGGGGCGTGGTCCCCGCGCCTGGTGGGTGGTGGGGAGCCTGGGCCGTATTGCTGGGGAGAGCGGAGCGCCCAGCCCTTCTGTGTCCCCATGCCCTTTGCTGGCCCCTCCCTCTGCACCCAGAGCCCTCCTCTCTTCCCTCCTGGCCCTGACACAGCATTGCAGCGCCAGCTCTCGGCCTTTCCCATAGCCTGAGCCAGCCGCGGTCTGCCACTTCCAGCGTCCACTCCAGGCCTACCTCCGGAGCCACATAGTCCCTCCCTTTGCGTCCGGTTTTGTCCCTCAACTCCTCTCAGTGGAGATGGAGCAAGGGCCGCTTCCGTAGGGCGAGGCCCGCAGACTGGTGTCCCAGGCAGGGAGTTCCGTGTAGGGCACTGGGGAGGCCCCGGACGATGGGGGATGGAGAGGACATGCTGTTGCTGAGTCCTTAGCTTGGACCAGTGCTGCCAAGTGTTTTCTTTAAGAAAATGATTCAGGACTTTGGGGTGAAATCTCCCTGAGATGGCAACCCACCCAATGACAGTATTAAGCATGAGTTAGCCAACCTGTGTGTCGGTGGCCACCCCGGCCCTTGCCTGCCGGGTGCCCGCTCCCTCCAAGGGGACGGTGAGCCACGCCCTGCTGGTGGCAGGTGCGCACCTTGCTCGCAGCCCAGGTGCAGAGGCACACAGGCTGGGGAGCAGCGGGGCTGTCTCACTCCTCCTCCTCCTCCTCTCGAGCTCCCGCCACCTTGGCGTTCCTCACAACATCGTTGAGGCAAAGGGAGCAACCGTGAGTGTTTCCTTCAACTGCGTGAGGCTGGCCAGAAGAGCCAAGACTTCTTGGGCAGATTCCTTCCAAACCGCTCAGGCCCCTTCTATAAATAAGCCTCTAGCCCATGTCAGAAAAGCGTATTTATCTATCTGGGGGATCCTAACGGCTCCTTTGGAGCCTTCGGCCCTGTGAGGTGGTCTTCAAGCCTCTCTTTGGGCAGTAGAGACGCTGGCGCAGCTGGTGCCTGGCGCGCTGCAGCCTGCTCACGGTGGCCTCGTGCGATCCGAGCCATTAGCACGGAGGCGGCGCAGGTGCCAAGGGGAAATTATTAATAAGCAGTGGCTGGATGACACCAAGCCAGCAAAAGCATTTCTAAAGTGGCTAGCGGCGAAAGGGACGGGGTGGGGAGGAAGGAGGAGGAAGTTGTTGTGTTTTCTCAAAACAGCAGGAAAAATTGAAAAGGAAAAGGAAAGAGGAACAGTGAGGTGAAGACGAGCAGTCGCAAAGGAAGCGGCTCTCCCCCTTGTGGGTGTCACGTGGCTTTCACCTGCCTCGAGTCCCGGCCCAGGCACCGCCTGCTTGGCTGGGCGCAAACCGGGGTGGGGGGGAAGGGCTCTCGCAGCCTCAGCTCGCGCCCGGTGGGACTGGAAGTGGCTCTGTTGTCCGGGCCTGTCCCGGGCCTCTCCTGGTGTGACAACTCAAACGTCCCCAGACGCCTGGTGGCATTGCGTGCCCCGGCATGGCCCGTGGGCAGTTTGAGTGAGAGAGAATCAGGTGACTCAGTTGCGGTGCCAGTCTTATCTGCTACGCACTGCGGAAAGCTCAGTTCTGTTTCTTTGTTTACACCCCACTCTGCCCACTCAGGAGCTGCACACCCCTTGCATGCAGCCTTCCAGGGGCTCCCCCCGACCCCGGGAAGACCCTCCAGACCCCAGGGGTTCAAGGACACATGTGCACGTCCTCCTTCCTGTTCATCTTGCTGTTACATGTGGTCACTCTGACAACCGTTTCCCTTCCTTCCTTCCTCCTTCCTTCCTTTTATTCTAATTAGCCAAACACCATGTGTGCGGCTTCATGAAAGCAGTTATTTTCTTGGCAACCTTAGTCTTGACGAAATTCCCATAGTGTGGGAGGCCAGGGCGGGGACACTTGGAATCAGCAGGGAGAGGGTGTGTCCCTCTGGTTTATGCCACTGAACAGGGCCCAGTGTCACAAGAGGACCCTGTGATCAGACAGGTGACTGTCAGAGGGGCTCACCAACGTGTGCAATTGTTCCCGGCGGTGGGGACTCAGGGCCCCCAAGACCCCGGCCACACTGGAGCAGGCTGCGCGCTGTCTCCCTCTTCCAGGCGACAGGGAACACACGCGTGATTTCAGACACTGGGGGGAAATAAACTGCGTGTTCCAGGACCTGCACAGATTAAAAACATTTTAAAAAATGGTCTGCTTCGGCTCGCATTGCGGGTGATTTCTCCTTGGACGCGCTAACGGGAATGCATTTTCTCTTGGCGCTGCTCTTGCCTCTCCTGCTAGTTTCCAGGTCACTAATTTTTCTGCTTAGAGTTCATTCTGTTTAGACCGATATGCTGTCTCTTTTAATGAGGTTATTTCTGGGTTATTAGCCTTCCTGTTCTATGATACCTTCTGTGGAGGCCCTAATTGATGTAAATCAAACACAGCTTGCAGAGAAAAATCAAAGTCATTCTTCAGATATTTGGTGGATCTCGGGGCATCTCAGGATTTCCGTTTTAAAACTACTTTTCACCAAGAGGATCCATGTAGCTAATAACACAAATAAATCCTTTCTTATTCGTCAATTAGCAGGTTCAAAGAAGTGGAAATTGAAGGAGGGCATTGGCATTTTGGTTTGCTGAATAAGCTTTAGACAGAAATTAGACTGAAAAGTATGGAGTGGGAGGGGTTTCATTTGCAGCTCAATAACCTCACCGACATAGTCTTATTAAGGCATTCTTACATAAGCCATTAAGCTTTAGGTTAATTTTTACAGATATTTTCTGGCCATACTTAACAATGAGGGATAAAATGAAGCAAAAGAATTTCCTCCAGAATTTTCAGAGGCCTCTGGCGAGATGTGGCTGCACCCGGGAGGGGTTTCTGTGGCCACGGGGCTGTCATGGGGTCTGTGGTTACGGTCACGTGGGCAGGAGGAGGCTGCTTTTTTCTCATCTTGCTCCTGGACATTAGCTCTGTCACGGAAGATTCTGACGAGCAAGCATATTATTTTTATCTCAAGAGGAAAGAAAAACACGGTTTGTTCTCTTTTTTCCTAAGGTCCTGTTCATTCGTTATGTTCCCCGCCTGTCTCAGAGAGAAATTGTTCCAGGCCCGGAGAGGTGTGGCCAGCGTGGAGCTGCGCAGAGGGAGTGCTGGGAGAAGCCACCTCCGTGGAGCTCGGGGACCCTCGGTGGCCACAGGGTTGGGTGGCAAATGGGGAAGGTGGGGGAAGGTGGGTAACACGGGAGGCAACACCCCCCATGGGTGGTCGGTGGAGCAGAAGGTGGAGTGTGGGGATCAGGGCCCCGGCGTTAAGTGCCAGCTCTGTCCGTGAGTCACTGTGTGGTGTCAGGGACGGCCTCACCTGGCTATCAAGGCGTGA
Source organism: Micronycteris hirsuta (assembly GCA_004026765.1). Classification (NCBI taxonomy): domain Eukaryota; kingdom Metazoa; phylum Chordata; class Mammalia; order Chiroptera; family Phyllostomidae; genus Micronycteris; species Micronycteris hirsuta. The sequence goes on along the minus strand of PVJI01000458.1, from coordinate 127,766 downwards.
GAAGCTCCAGCGTGAGCTGACCTGACCCAACTCCCTGAGTCCCTGATGTCCTCTGGAGTTGTCCCCTGCCTCTGCACTCCCGAGATGCACTGTGGCCCCTGGTTTGGCGAAGGGATAATGTCTCCTGTGTAGGTTTGCTCAGAGGAATTTGTGAATGTGAACGAAAGCAAAGCGTCCATTGCCAGACACAGTATGAAACGTGTGCTGTGAGGCCTTGACCTTGACCGTCCTGGGAGTCTGAGGAGGGTCCAGGAGGACATGACCATTGTGTGTCACACCCCAGCCTCATGGCCATGGACACCCAGCCCCAGGGCACCTCGAGTCAGAGCTGCAGCGAGTCCTTCCACAGCCCCGCAGCACGTCCTCTTTCTGTCCTGGAGAGTGGCGAGGCCACAGCAGGGGAAGGCGGTGCCCGTCCACAGAGTGGCAGCCTCCACCCAGGAAGATGCTCCCAGCAGAGGGTCTGGGTCCCGCCGTGAGCCGCCCTCGCCCGCTGAGCCGCAGGTCCTGCCCGTGCCAGGTGAGAGGCCGGTCCAGCTCCAGACGGGGTGGAGTCAGTCTGTCCTGTCAACAGAAGTTTCCTATAAAACGACATGCGACATTGCCGTAAGAGATCGTCCTCTCGGGCACTTATCCCAGAAACACGGGAACTGTGTGACGTGCTCACAGTGGTTTTATTCACAAGAGCCCCAAACTGGGAACAGCAGTTGCCCCTCAGTGGGCCAGCGGCGCGGGTGTGGGCCGACGCACCTGACACGCTGTTGCCATTATGGTGAGAAGACTGTTGGCACTGGTGCGCGCGGTCCTTGGGCGACCCTCCAGGCCACCGTCCTGCGTGAGAGGACCTGGTCTTCCAGCGTCACATGCCTTATTTTCCCATGTATGATGTGCACTGTTTTGCCCAAATTTTTGAGGGAAAAAATAAGGATGTGCATTATACGTGGGTAGTACTAATTCCGTATCTATATAAGTATTTTTAATTCTTTTATTTATGCTTATGCATTAAAAGTATAACTCTAGAAAGCAAAATGATATCTGTATGCAAAATAATGCCCTGGAATGCGATAATTGGTTTTGTTTCTAGACATAAATAAATTAAAAAATTGAATTAAAAAATTAAAATGAAAGATTTTTTTCCTGAAAGTTTGGGCCAAAGCGTGGGGGGTGCATCATACACCACAAAACACATAGGGGTAGGTAGTAGGTGACTTTTTATAGCATCTTCATGTGGGGGTGAATACGTGAACCTGTACAAGGCCTGTCCGGAAAAGTCCAGCCACTGTTAACATAACAAGAATGGTGTGCGTGGCATGGGTGTGACCTGGCAGCCAAGGAGAGTGGACTGGAATGAGCATGTGTGAACAATGATGACTTCACTGTACTAGTCAGCGGGGGTGGTAGATGCCATTGAGTGAGCATGTGTGCTGTGTGGCCATCACATTCAAAATGACTGAGCAAGCAGAGCAATGGATCTCCATCTAATTTTGTGTGAAGCTTGAATACTCCTCCACAGAAACTATTTGGATGATGCAGAGGCTGCAGCTGTGGGCCGCTGGTGATTTGCAACCTCATCATGACAACGCACCCGCTCACACATCACGTCTCCTGCAGAGCGTTTTGGTGAAACATCAAGTCACCCAGGTGACTCAGCCCCTGTACAGCCCAGATTTGGTGCCCTGTGACTTCTAGCTTTTCTAAAAACTAAAATGACCTTTGAAAGGGAAGAGATTTCAGATAGTTGATGAGATTCAGGAAAATATGACGGGGCAGCTGATGGTGACTGGGAGAACTGTGTGAGTCCCAAGGTGCCTACTTTGAAGGGACTGAGGCATCATTGTCCTGTGTACAGTGTGTTTCTTATATCTTCTTCACTAAATGTCTCTATTTTTCATATTACATGGCCGGATACTTTCTGGACAGACCGTGTACACGGGCTTAACCCGTGCACATGCTCACACGAGGGAAGACAAGGGGACCTGGGGACCCCTGAAGGAGGTCCATGCATTGTTATCAAAGTTGTCGTCACACTTGTGATGGTGTCCCAGGGTTTGCAAGATGTCACTGCTGGCAGAAACCAGGAAGGGGGTAGGCATGTGGCGCCCATCTGTATTATTACTTCCACTGGAATGTGAGTCTACAATTATTTCAATGAAATTTTTTGTTCAAAACCATGACCATGTTAATAATTTTGAATATAAAGCCTAAGTTGGGAAGCAAAGGCAGTTGTCACACAAAGTCACAAATTGAGTCATGGCTGGTCCGTCAACCCCGCTGTAACGCATGACGCCAGCATCTTTAATGGCACCCGTGGGGCTCAGGGTCCAGAGTCCGGCGGGGCACCCAGCCCACTCCCTCCTCACCTCTGTGCTCTGTCCTGCGCGGTGGCACATACCCTGCCCACCTCAACGTCTGTTTTCCACACTGGCTCACAGCAGCTTCATGTGAAACCAGGAGCATCAACATGAGGATGGCCAGGGGCTGGTCGGGGTCTGTTCTCAGTGCCAGGGGTCCTAGGACAGAGTGCTGATGTGCCCAGGGATATCCTGTGGGCGACTCCTCAGGGTTCTCCAGGCCTCAAGTGAACATGTGCAGGACCCAGACCATTTCAGGGGGGCTGTGGGGCTGGGGGGCCTCATGTCAGCCATCTGAACAGAAGTCAAAGATTTCCGCAGGGGCCGCTCCTCCGCAGGTGCTCCTGCAGCATCGTAAACAAGATGGAAGGGACAAGCTACATCTGTCTGTTTGCAATAAAAAACCCTTCCAGACAGACAAGATGGCGCGGAGCTTCCACATCTGTCGCAGCGGCACCGGCAGCCCCTGCACTTTTATTTGTCTTTGTTTATGCGGCTGAGAGGCAGGCCTGGTGCTTGAGTTCTGAGTGTCGGCAGTACTCCTGGCCCTGCGGGGGCTCTGCGGCCCCTTCCTGAGGGCTGGTGGCCTCCCTGCCTGCAGGGCCTGCTCGGGCCCAAGAGGTTGGGAGAGGCCCTGGAAGTCTGAAAAGACATCGCCCCGTGCACGCAAATTTAAAATATAATTCTCTTTTCCAAAAACAACAATTTAAACATAAGTTGGAATGGACACATCTTCTTTCTTGATCGGGGAATTCTGGGTAAGTTCACTACAGCTGTGCTTCCCTTTGCTGCAGGGCCCTGCTCTTTGCTCCCCGTCCTGGGGGCACCCCTGCAGCCCCAGCTGCCCAGTCCCAGGGAGGGCAGGCTCCAGGGGCAGGGCCTCAGGCTGCTTCCTGTTTGCATCCCCACCCCAGATGAGGGCTGGACCCCATAGCCTTCAACTGGTTCAGTCACAGTAAGTCACTGGTCATTAAATCCAATTCCAGAACTTTCTAGAGGTTCGGCTGGACTGAGCCAAGAGTCAGCCCACAGACCTCAAAGCCACATGGCAGTAGATGGGAATGGTCATTGGAGCCTTCAAAGACCTGTGTTTGCACCTCTCTGTGGCCTGGGGACTGAGGGGATGGGCCACCTGGTGACTCACACTTCCGCCCTTGCCTGTCTTTAGTTTTTCGAGTCGTGTATTGACTGAGTTAACAGACTTAGAAAGCAGGGCGGGCCATTGTATCAACTAATCAATCAAATAAATTAATGAAACCTAGGATTTCATTGGGCACGTGGGTGGGCCTGCCGCTGTCCCTCATCAGGAACGTGTGCGCTCCCTCCCCGAACCCAAGGGCAGTGCACCCGCCCTTTGCAATCCTTGGTCCTTCAGCCTCCGGGTCTGTGGTCGAACCTGAACCTCTTCTCACGGCTTCTTCTCCAGCTTCCAACCCATTGAACGGTCCTGGGGACCCGATCTCACCCACTGGCCTGGCTCCCTCTGCGCCTCACATTCTTTGTTGGCATTTCTGCCTGGCACCGCCTGGGAGGACACCAGGGCATGCGTCTGTGACACCAGCCCTGTCCAGGCGATCCCCGCAGGCGCAGCTGGTCCCAGGGACAGGAAAGGCAGTGCCTGCCCTTTGCTGTGAGCTGCACTTGTTTTTGTCCCGTACGGCTGCAAAAGTCCAGACCGATGACACCTGCCTGGGAACCGAACCCTCACTAAAGCAAGCCTCCGCTCCACGCACGAGACTAGCTGTCTCCCAATTTTGGGTATAAACTGGCTTTCAACTTGGACTTCCCCCCTGCACGACTCCTTCATTACAAACATCACTGCATTGGTGACACTGGGAAAAAGAAAAGAACACAAGAAAATACTTAATTTCATTAATCTGTTCAGCAATACCAATATAATGAGGCATAATATTGATTTTCTTACTTAGGATTTAAAATCTCGACTTCTTTCCACAGAATTAAATGCTTCAAACCGATACCCCGTCTTTACAGTCGCATCTTTAATTTAGTTGTTATAATTAGGCATTAACGGGCGTCAGCAGGATAGCCAGTTAGAGAGCATTCTGTTCTGCTTGTCTTGATTATCACAGTTCAGATGTAAAGTAAATTAGAATGAAAGACTATACAGTCCAATTACAGATAAAAGCAGCAAACTGCACTGTTGTAATTAGATGCCAGGACTATTTTTCTTAGATTTTGTATCTCTGAGGGCCCTTCTCGGAGCTACTTGGCTGGAGCCACGGCTGAAAGGCGTCAGATGGACATCAGTTGCCGCGGCCATGTTGTCTCTTCCGAAACGTGGATGTCGGACAGGACTCCCTTCCCGGGACCCTCCCTCACTGGCGCCCACCAGGACCTGCTGGGGCTTCCGCCCTCAGGCCAGGGTCTGTAGGCCGCCCTGCTCTGCACCGCCAGGGGAGCTCAGGCAGTCGGCCAAGGTGGGAGCAAGGGTCAGTTTCTCTGTGTGTCTCTGTCTGCTCCTAGCCCTGGCCTGCTGCCCTTCCTCCTCTTCCTCCTCTTCCTCATTGATCTTGAGTCTTGGTATTGGCCTGCCTTGTGGGCCCAGGATGGTTGTCAAAATCAGGCTTCCAAGACTGGTGTGGAATGTTCTAGAAGTGAGGATTGGCCAGGCGCCCATGCAAACACACAAACCAGACCCAGAGGGGAAAGGTCACCCCCTGGAAGTGGTATAGCTAACTGAGGAAGGTCCCTTTCCCATGACCCGTCCATTCCCCAGGGTCACTGAAGGTGGGATCTGGGTATTCTCTTTCGCCACCAAACAGACTGACCTCTTACTAATTTCTCCTACAATTAGTTTGGTGTAATTACTGCCACTTACAACTTAGTTTGCCTTCACTAAAAAAAATTATTGTTCATGGAGTCATAAAACTCTCTAAAAATTGCTTAATGAAAAACGGAGCCCTGGGAATGCCGGACGAGATAAGCTCGGCCGTTAAATGCAGGACTTCCTGCATGTGCCGGGGGCAGTTTATGCCAGGGGCTCTTCGGCGGTGCGTGTGTGCGCGTGGGTGTGCATGTGCGTGATTGTGTGCATGGATATGCATGTGTCCACTGCACGGAAGTGCACATGCATGGGTGTGCATGGGTGTGTGTGTGCCCCTGTGTTGGGGCGAGTGGGGAGCACACTGTTGGGAGAGCCCTCTTTCTGAAGTGCCCTCTCCGGCCTGGGGAGTGTGCTGTGCAGCTTGGCAGGACCTGAGACCCCAACTCAGGCGGGACACTAGGACGCTCTGTCCTCACTGGCTTTTCTCCTGCTCTGTCGGGAAGGACATCCAAGCAGAATAAAGAAATGAGGTGGGAGCAGCCTCCAGCCAGTGGCTTTACCCACAGATAGGCGCTGTCTGAGCTGCATGTCCCCTTGATGGAAACCTTGTTTGAGGGGTCCACGGCCCGGTCCTCTTGCTGGCTGCATTTCCCCACGACAAGCCTCTTCTCATAAGCTGACCTTGGTGGTGTGGCGGGCCAGCCCGCTCTCGGTGGCCTCACCTGACTCAGCACTTGCCCCTCGCTCTCTCTTCTCTTCGTCCTCACGGGCTGTGGGAATGTGAACCCAGGGTCCTTGAGTTCTCTTCAACAGTGCGCATCCCTGAGGCATGCCGAGTGCACCAGCTGACATTGTCCTCGTGTCCCGGTGTGTGTGCCCGTGCTCTGGTGTCCTGGGTGTGCACACCTCAGCCAGTCGAGCCTTCCAGTATTTCTTTAGGGGAAGACCGGGCAGGGAGCAGAGAGTGAGAAGACCCTCACGGTGAAGATGTGTGAGGAGAAGGCGGGCTCAGCCTAAACAGCTGCCTGGATGTGGGGCCGCCACGGGGCCACCAGAACGGACACCTGGGTACGTGGGCGACACAGACGAACTTCCTCCTGAACCGAACCTGAATGCCGCCCTGAGCCCACGGAGCAGCCCGGCTTTGGTTCTTCAGCTCAGGAGGGGCAGACAGTGGCTCCGTAGAAGGTGACTAAGAAATGGAAGGTAAGACTCCCGCCGAGCCGCCGTGTCCAACGGGCAGAGCCTGGCGGGTTCTCACGGTGCCATCGCAGGTTCCCAACCAGCATGGCCCGGAAGGAGGGCATAGCTGCCTGACCCCCAGTCCTGTTCTCAGGGCCACACGGCTGAGCCGGGAAGACAAGGCGTAAATCAGTGGGCAGCCCAGGAGAGCAAGTGGAGGTGTAGGCTGGTCAACGGTGCTTGTAGGTTGGGATGTGGCCTCGAGGTGTGTTTGTCTTTGTACATTTTCCCTTTAAGTTCACAAATTTAAACAATCAGGATTTGTGGCTTCCCCTGAACTTGGGAGATGTGGCTGCAAGGAGCCAGAGCTTAGTGGCTGCAGCCTGTGTCCTCTTTGCCATGGCCCCGGCACCCCCTGTGGCTTCACGCTTCCTTCCCCACCATTTCCCTGCCTGCCTGGTCCCCATCCATAGGATGGTCCCCAAAGTCGTTTGTGAGTTCCAAACCTGTTTGGCCTACGAGTTTAAATCAAACAAAGGTCTGAAGGCCGTCTGAGTACCTCCTCAAAGGGCTTCCCATCGTGTTCAAAATAAGTTCCAAACCTGCAGAGCCCATGAGGCCACCGCGATCTGATCCTTCCTGTGCTCTGGGCTCCTCTGCCCAGCTCTGCCCACTTCTCTTTCTCCAGCCACCCCAGCCACCCCTCCCAGGAGCCCACACACCCTCAGCGGGGAGGTCCCCTCCCTCCTCTTTGTGACTCTGTTCCCACAGGGGATTCTCAGGGCGGCCACCTGCCCACCGTCTGCCTGCCCCCTCGTTCCCTGTGTCCTCACCTGCCTTCGTTTGCATCATGGCACCTGCCACCCCTGACTTTACATCATTTATGTCTTCATTGAGTGTCCCTCCCCTCAAGAATGGGCACGATGAGGGAAGTCACTGTGCCCCTTGCCCCTGGCACCGCAACCCTGGGCACTGGGCAGGCGGGCAAGCGTATCTGTTGGAAGACACCTAGGACTCTCTCTGTGTTGTGTATCCCTAGCATGGGGAAGGGTTCTGGCATAGTAGGTGGTCAATAAACATTTCCAGAGACAAGCTGAAAAGACACTGGACATGTCAGAGCCCAGACATGCCTGACAAAGAACATGTTAGTTGTACTTGAATCCTAACGGATGGATCAGAAATTTCTGGAGCGTAGGTAAACCCAGGCCTCTGCCTCCCTGCTCCCAGCCTTCCCTGAGCCAACGGAGTCCTGCTGAGACCCCTCGATTTTGTTCTGAACAAAAGTGAGGTGTATGATGTTTACACCGCACAAGTTCACTTCTTAATGAATGTCCAATCACTCACTCCACCTGCAGCAGCCTCTGATTCACACGCGTCTCATTTCACAGAACGTATTATTTCTAAGCGAGCTTTTCACACGAGAATCAGCAGGGGTACAGAGCACAGTCCAACAAAATCCCAGCGCTAGCTGCTGGGAACAAACCCCCCACGACAAAGAGGCTGCTCCCCGAAGGGGGGCGCGCACTGCAACCGCAGAACCACTTTTTTCGTAAAGACTCGTTGGAAGGAGCCTGCCTGCCTTGGAGAGAACACCCAGATTTAAGTAGCGTGAACAAAGAAGTCCATTTATCACGACCTACACGCAAGCGCCAGGGCTCGGCGCATCCTGGGCACCCGCCCGGAGTCCCAACTCTGTCGCCGGTAAATTGCCCTTCCACAATGCACTGCTGAATTCCATGCAAATGAAATTGATTTCCCCCAGAATTTGGGGAAAATATGGGGCCAGGCAGGCAGGGATTCTTGATTTAGGCTGGGCAGACTTTGGTTGGTTCTTCCGGCCAAATATTCCTTATCTTTGCAAAGTGCTGCAGGAGATAACGGCGTTCTGGGCTGTACGCTTATAGAAAGAACACACTCAGTGCGCATAGTGGTGTGTCATTGGCTGGCAGGGTGTAGAGACATGTGGGGACCCTGCATTCCACCTGGGCTTGAGCTGTGTGCCGCCTTCTGCACTGGCTCACCAGCGATAACAGACTACTACTAATTATTATTACATACTAAATGTATACTATACAAGGTATATACATAGTAATATATGATACAACTAGTGATATATGATATGATCATAAAAATGGCCATGGCCAACACTGAGTGCTTTCTCTCTGCCGAATGCCATTCTAAGCCCTTTCAGGGGTTGTGTTACACGCTGCTCCCACCCCTAGTGCCAGGCAGTGCTGTACCCACGGTCACCCTCAGTTCAGATGAGGAGAGAGACACACAGACACCACGTGACTTGGTCAAGGTCACAGAGCGGGTGTGTGGCTGAGTCCCATCTGTACCCTGGCCCTAGGGCAGGTAAGGTCAGGGGTGGCAGGTGCCATGATGCAAACAAAGGCAGGTGAGGACACAGGGAGCGAGGGGGCAGGCAGAGCGTGGGCAGGTGGCCACCCTGAGAATCCCCTGTGGGAACAGAGTCACAAAGAGGAGGGAGGGGACTTCCCGGCTAAGGGCGTCTGGGCTCCTGGCAGGGGTGACTGGGGTGGCTGGAGAAAGAGGAGTGGGCAGAGCTGGGCAGAGGAGCCCAGAGCACAGTAAGGGTCAGATGGCGGTGGCCTCATGGGCTCTGCAGGTTTGGAATTTATTTTGAACACGATGGGAAGCCCTTTGAGGAGGTACTCAGATGGCCCAGACCTTTGTTTGATTTAAATCCACAGGCCAAAGAGGAACCTACGAAATATTTTGGGGACCTGTGAGTGGAGGCCAAGGGGCAGGGGAGCCAATGGGGGAGGAGGTGGGAAGCCACAGGGGGTGCAGGGACTGAGGCCTGGGCCTCTGTGCAGAGGACTGATGCTTTTTCAATCATCGTGGAGGACAAGCCCAGAGATTGCAGGAGGGTGTACCCACTGGTGCCCCCAGACGAGGCCTTCCTTAGGCAGTTAGGGGCATTTGTGTGCCCAGGGGTTTTTCAGCTTGTCCGTGGACAGCAAACTCATAGGCTTCACCCCCGATGCTGAACGTGGGCTCCAGAATGCCTGTCCCCTCCACTCCCCCGGCATGCTGAGGCACCTGGACTGTCTGGGAAGCCACTGTGGTCTTTGCTTCCCCTTCATGGGTGGGGACAAGGGTCCCACTGTGTCTGGGTGTTTGTGTGTCCAAGTCCATGAGATGTCACAGGCGTCCCGTGTGGAACTGGGTGTTGGAAGGTGTGGCTCTGGGTGAGGAACACATCCTGCAGGTTCGGTACCTTCGGGCCCCTTCTAGCCTTTTCTTTGCCTGGTGAACCTGGGAAGCTTGGAGCAGGAGCAGCTGTGACCTGGAAAGTGACCTGGTTCTGCTTCTCTCAGGCCGAGGGCCCCCTGCCGTAGGGGTGCCCTGTGCCCCCTCATGCGTAGGGCCAGGCTGCCCTGGGGTGCCGGCTCTACTCCTGCTCCTTGGCCTTCAGCAGATGCAAACCCCTGCGGGGGTGTGGCTGGAGGCCTCTGAGCACCCCGAGCCCCTGTGACTACAGCAAACTTAAGAGTAGTAAATAAAAGCAACAAACGAAATAAAAGCACAAAATGAAAAAATAATTAAAACAATAACTATTCCATTCATTCTGAGCACATCATCCAAGATTGCATTAGAAAAAAAAAAAACTACAATAAAAACATGCCTTTAATCTGATAGTAAAAAAGCCCAATAAAATAAAAATGAACTCCATTAATGAAAATAATGGCTCTTACCCCAGCCAGTTAAAATGCTGAGCTTATGTGTTTTGGGGTTTGGGGGAGCTGAGGACTGTTTCTTTCTTTCTTTTTTTTCCCCACAGCTGGTGATAGATTTGCTTTTGTTACATGCTGGGGATGGTCCCAGCTAATTAGTATTGCTCAATCTGGAGTCTTACCTTTTGTGTGAGGCCCAAAGAAATTGTGCAGGAAGGTAACCGATTCCTGGGGAAATGGGCAAAAGGAGATCGGTGCTCTATTTAAGATTTGGACTTTAGAAAGGAGCGCTGATGTGTGGCCGTGTGTGCGTGTGTGTTCGCCCACGCATGCGTGAATTCTCTCTCTCTCTCTCTCTTAACCTCACTTCCTCCCCGCTCCTCATCATTACTTCAATTTGCTTTTCCCCCTTTTAGGGAAATGACTAATTTCCTTGCAGATGACAGGTAGGCCCCACCTCAGACTCTTTTTGGATAGCAGGGAGGTATAAATAGATATGGCCCCAGTAATAGGCGACTTCAGTCACACCCTCGCCTCCTGTTTTTGCTGGAAAAATTTTGCGGCTGAGCTCAGCCACTCTCTCACACCGTACCCCGGTGGTCCTGGGGGGCGCTCCGCCCTGGGGGCTTCTCTTGGGCCCTCCCCACGTTTCTTTCTCGCACGCATCACAAGAGGTGATTTCTAATTACTGTGTGTTTACTTGCTTAATTCGGAGCTCCTTGAGTGTAGCCCCACAAGGAGAAGCAATGCCACTCGCAGTCCTCACCCCGACCTCCAGTGTGTTGCAGGGAGCCGACCTCGCCGAACCCAGGACAGAGTGCGTTCTGAGAAACTCCGTCCATTTAATCAACTGTCTGCTGCCCTCCCAGGGCCCTGACGCTGCCACCTCCCAGCACTTATTTGTTCAAATGAATATTAACATTGTAATTTAGTACCCAATTATGCTTCTAGTCATAACTGGAAATGTGGTGTTAAAACCTTACATGCTCTCTGGCTATCAGCATGTACCTTTGTCAATGCCCTGGGGTTGCCAGAGATTTCTTTAATGCATAATCTCCATGCTCATATCTCTGCCTGTCGCCTGCCCCCCTCGTCACTTACAGATTTACCCTCTGCTGATGCATGTTCTGTGGGGTCTTGCTTGAATAAAATAGGACATCGGCAGTTCAGCTCCTTCTGAAGGAAGTGCGTGCATAGATGGTTTTCAAACTACTGGCCGTGGACGTAACATTTTAGGATTCGTCCACTGGGAAAACCTGCCAGCCTCACACAGAAGTGCTCAATAAAGCTTGCTTAATTAATACCGCTTGCCTTGTCACACCTCTTGTCCAGCGGTCCTCAGTCCTGGACACACAGAAGAAAACATGTACTTTTTTAACTATCTTCATGCTGGTCTCATGTCAGAACTATAAAATCCACGTCTCTAAGGATGGGGCTCCCAGGTGGTTCCCACGGGCAAGAGGAATCGAGGCCAGTGCCCCAGGCACGGCCAACACACTCGTGTTTGAAGGAGCTGCTGTACTGTGCACGACCCGCTCCAGTGTACACTAGCCATGGACAAATAAATGATCAAAAACTTAGTTTCTGCTGAGAGCTGTCTATGAACTGATTAGTGTACCTGAGACAGTGGTGGAGGAGGAAGGGAGGCAGGATTTGTCTTGCTAAACTTACTTCTGAAGAGGCTGATCTATTAAAAACCAGGAACTGTCCTGATAGAAACCGTATTGGAATGATGCTTGGTGTCCTGACTTTCGAGTGTTTTAGGCAAGTTCCCGCATACGGTGAATCCCCCGTTGGGAGGACTGGCAGGACATCTGGCAGGAGGCAGACGGCTCGGAGCACCGTGCAGGGCTTCTGCTGGGGAAACGTCTTTGCAACTGAGGGAAGAAAGAAGCCCAGCACATGGTGTGTCAGTAAGTCACGCTCTAAGAAAATGTATGCTTGCTGACAACTCCGTGTGTTTGGGGGCAGACTTGCTGAGAGAAGAGGACCCACACGGGGTAGCTCTGTCACTAAATGGTGCCCGTGCCATGGCGCTCTTGTTCGGCCTCAACAACTCGGAGCGCCTAGATTCCGTGAGTTGTGGTGGGGGTTGCTTTGTTTAGATGACGTAGGATCCGAACGCATGGTAGAACGGCATTTTGTTTTCTTAGGCAGGTCTTCTCCAATTCTTTGCCCAGCTCGGGGGCAGGAGGGCACTGCTGGGACACCTGGTCAGAATGTGAGTTCTGCGGGGACAGCAAGCTTATCTGTCTTATTTGCCATGGTGTTCCTAACACTGAGACCAACGTCCGTACTGACGACTATTTACAGTATTAATTAAATTAATAAATGTTTCTCTTCTGACAGTATAGGGTAGTGATTAAGAGTGCGGATTCTGAAGCCAGACTGCCTGCACTTAAGTCTATTTTTGCAAACTTGAAAATAGCATGCAGTGATCATTTCTGTGCCTCAGTTGCTTCCTGAAAGGACAATGGTATGAGCAGTGTGAGATGAGAATAGTCCATGATGTACAGAAGGGTTCTTGTTGGGAGGATTAAAGAAATTAAAAAAAAAAAAGTTAAACTGCCTAAAATACAATAGCATCTGGCTATTAATAAATAATGCCCATGGGCCATTTGTGAACAATGAAATTAAAAAAATAAACACAAAAGCGTGAAAGGAGACAGTTCCGAATCCTTCTGAGGGATTTTCAGGCCTAGTTAATCACTCATGAAGGAAAGAAGCCGTTCTGACCCCCCCACGTCGTCACTAACAGCCTGGTGCAGAAACTTCCCTGAGTCTTCATCTCCCCGCTGGGAAAGCAGAAGTTTGGGCTCATCCCTAGGGAGCTCCCAGCTTTAATTTTCAGCGTATCCGTATTCTGGGGCGCCCACGGTTGAGGGGAGCCGGCTGCCTTGTGTCTGGTTCTGGGCTGGTCCTGTGGAGGGAAGCACCGGAGGCCCTGAGGGACAGTCGCTCTGCCTCTGGATGGAAACTCTCACCAGCAGAGAGAGCGGCTGACCTCAGTGCCAGCCACCATCATTGCAGACGACTGTGGCAGGGAAAGTGGCCTCTGCCCTTTGACAGTCCCACCCCAAAAGTCCCAGCCAAGTCCCAGAGCATGCACAAGGCATTAATGATGATAATTAATAGGCCCCTGGCAATTATACCCAATGATGTGTAAGGTCAGAATGACATGCTCTGTCAGTCAACGGTGGCACTGGGAGAGTGGGTGAGTGGCAGAGCCAGGAGTGAGTGCCACCTACTGCAGAATTAATCTGAGCAGAGCTGTCACTCATTCCCAGTTGCCTCTGTGTGCAGTATTTGAGGCCTGTCAGTCTCCCTGGATGAGGAGGCGGGAGCTGGCTGGGCCCCCACAGGCCCTGGTCCTGTGCAGGGTGTTTGAGCTCCTGGGGAGAGGGTACCCTTAGCTGGTTGGAGCCTTCTCTCCTCTGGACTCTCCTGGGGAAGGAGAAGCCTCCTTGCTACAGAGAGTCCACAGTGTCTCACCCTGCAGGTCCACCTGGGGGAAGTGGGGGGTGGAGATAAGCCACTGAATATGTGACCCAGCCTGCAGACCCCTACCTCCCTGTCGGGAGCTTGAAGTTCTGGTTCAGATCCTGCCACTTGCTCACCTTGAGACCTTAGAAGCGCACATAGTTTCACTGGTGCGATGCTATCTCCAAGCATTAACTAATTATTCTATTTTTATTAACAGTTGGTGGGGCCCTGCCATCTTCATTCCTCAACCCATACCGTGTATTCCCAAAACAGGAATTCAAAGGCAAACACAAGCAGTTATTTATTTAGGTTTTGCACTTCCAAGGGCTGGTGTTTGGCCTAAAAATAAATGTAGAAGAGCACTTGCTGAGCCTCTCCCCAGTTCTCACTCTAAACAAGAGGAGAGTATCTGCCTTGGGTGGAGAAGTGATCTATTCGGAAAGAACGGGGCATCTACCCCCTGTTCCTAGGTAGAGCAGGTGACAGGTCCTCTGGGGAGACTGGGCGATCTGAGGGCAGGGCCAGAGTGGGGGACCTGGGCCTCGCTTCTCAGGCAGGATCTACAGAGTGGAGGGCCCAGCGCCCACACCCTGGCATGGGTGGGCTGCAGTGGAGCAGGCCTAGTAGCAAGGAGATTTCAGCAGAGGGGCAAATGCCAAGCGTCCTGCCCTTCCCTGGAGGTGTGGGGAGCATCCACCTTGCCAGAGCCCCAGAAGGGTTCAGGCGATAGATGGGGTGAGCTGTGGGGGTCTCACGCTCCTGGTGAGTGAGGGGAGGCTACAGAGTCCTCTGGCATCATGGACATGGTATCGGGCACCAGATGGGGACTACAGACATCACTGACACCAGCAAAGAACAGAGCAAAACCACACACAGCTCAACTGATGTGCATGGACAGAAACTGCCCTGTCTCCTTCCACCTGGATGGCTAGGGAGAGAGAGGAGAAAGCCTGCATGGGTTGACTTTAAATCTGAGTCAACTGTTGACCCTGAATTTAGGCTCCAGATAGGATTCAGCTGAGTTCTAGGCACATGAGGAACGTGGCTTTTCCGCACACAGTATCCTGGAAACATCACCCCCCTCGTACCTCAGTGTACTCAGTGTACTGTCTTTGAGGCAAAGCCCCTCACTTGGGGAGCTGTGGTGAGGCTCCGATTCAGTTCTGGAGGAAAGCCCTTGTTTGCTGTTGTCAGGGGAGGGCAGGCTGCAGTTTCCAGCCGGGCCTGGGCTTCAGCTCCACTGGCCAGACAAGGATCAGAATTGCCTTGAACTACAGATGCCTGGGCCACACTTGGGGATCGTGATAAAGTTTATTGACTCCAAGAAAGAAAATATCTACCAAGACAGGCTTCTGGTGGTTACCTGGACTCAAATTTATTTTATTTTATTTTGGCTCAAATTTAAAAGCAGAGCCTAGCAGTGGCCGCTGCACAGAGGCCTCTGGTGCAAGCCGGGCTCCAGGGAGCAGCCTGCACTGAACTGCCTGCCTGTGCTGTGTTCCTGCCACTGGAGTCCTTACAGAGGGGTTCCTAGAATTCTATCCCCATGAACAGGACTGTCGAAGCAAGAAATGTCCAAACCCGTAGAGAATTTTTATACAAATGTATTTGAGCCAAAAAGAGGATACACCTGGAAGCAAGATCTCACCAGATCGAGATAATCACTTCAGGAACAGAGCAGTTTGCAGCTTCTTTTATGCGTTTGAAATTAAGGAGGGAACGTAAAAGGAAGCAACACGGGGATGGAATTATGGGAGAGTTAAGATCATGCGCTTTCTTGGGTATTTGCTGTGTATAATGTGCACTCACGTTTTTGTGTGCATTGTTCGGGGGATTATTCATACCCATTATTATACGCATTTTATGTAATCATTACACCCCTGTATAACGCACATCCTTATTTTCCCCTCAAAATTTGGTCAGAAAAATGTGCATTATACACGGCAAAATATGGTAATACCCCTTGCCCCACTTGGAGGGGTACCACTTCTGGCATCTCAAAGGTGTGTTAACCTAGATGCACAGAAACAACGGACAGGACTGGCTTAGAACTTTTCACTCCGGAAGTGACGTGCCAGGGGCGTGGCCGCCCGCCCTGACCTGCCCAGTCAGGAACCGGTGCTCAGATCTCCCTGGGAGGTTCCAGGAGGTTCCTTTCTTCTCCCCGGAGGGCTGAGACTGCCTTGCCCCTCACTGGAGCTGCCCAGCTGTAGCCTTATTAGCATCTTCATTGACCATTCAGAGCAGCTCCATTCCAATCAATCAGGAAGGTGCTATTTGGACCTATGAAATAGATGTGGGGGGCCCCTCATTTGCATAAGAACTGACCAATAAGGGCCCAGGGGCGGGGACTTCTGTCTATATAAGTCAGCTCCACGGGGGTTTGGAGAGCATTTTCCCTTTTCTTGTGAGGCAGCCTGTGCTCCTGGGCTGGTGCTGGAACGGAAGGCAATGATGGCTCCCCAGGTGGAGCTGTCCTGTCTGTGCAGCCGGCCACACAGTGGAGCGGCCTGTGTGGACCCAACCCGGCCCTGAGCCAGGCGGAGCAGTCTGGCTCCAGAGGGCGAAGCTGCAGCACCCATGCGAGGTGTCTCTCGCTCTGAGCACCGACTCGCAGCCGAGGCCGCTTCCCGCCCTGAGCGTCGTCGCCGCGCAGCCGAGGTCGCCTCGCAGCCGAGGCCGCTTCCCACCCCGAGCGTCGTCGTCGTCGTCGTCGTCGTCGTCGTCGCGCAGCCGAGGCTGCCTCGTGGCCGCGGGCTGGCGGGAAGCTGCGCGCCGTACACGCGGGCGCCCTGCGGCGCTGAGTCGACGCGACACTGCGGCTGGCGAGCCCCCCGGCGAAGCCTAGTGGACGCCGACCCAGGTAGGCGAAGCGGCCCTGCGAGGCCAGCGGCCGCCGGCGCAGCGCCACCCGGGGGCGGGGCGGGGAGGAATCGCGGGCCGAGCCTGGGCGGGGCCGAGGAAGGGGGACAGGGCCGGTCCCCGGTGGCTGGGCAGCGGGTCCGGGCCCCGCATGGGCGGCGCCAACGGCAGTGACGTTGGGCTGGCGTGTCCGCTCCAGGCGGCCGTGGGCGGGTGGGGACAGCGTGGCCTGGCTTTGCTCTGGAGTTTGGATGCGCGGGGTTTCGTTTGGTCCCGGGGCGTGTCCTCCGGGGTCCTCGGTGTGTGGTTGGGCGGCGGGGGGACGTTCCCGCGTGGGGTCGCGCCGCTGACGGTGGCCCTGCTGACGGCTCTTCTTCAGACTGGCTTGTCGTTTTCTCGGTGGGTTGCGCGGGCTCTGCGTGCTCTGCAGCTAACCTCGCTAGAGGCACTTTCCGAGCTGGACGTTTCAGGGCGGGCCGTGCCACACCCCCCCAGGGCCCACGTGTGCGTGGGGTTAGCCGTGCTCCGGGACTCCGCTTCCCGTCCTGGCCAGCGGCGGGCGACATCGCGGGCCTGCGCGCTCTGCGGTCAAGCGGCTTCGTGTTCTGTGAACCTTCTATCCAGTTGAACATTTTTTTGTGTGTGTGTGCCTGTGGTTATGGAGTAAACACTTAAAGTTTTTATTGCATACGGGCAGCTAATTTTGCCAGCTAATTATTTATGAAATGGTGCAGTCGTTCAAAGCACTCTTTTTGTTGTGTATACACTTCACATAGGCTGGGTCAAATCTTGGATATTCAATTAATTTCCCTGAATCTGTTTGTCTGTTTATATGTTGAGATTATGTTGATTTTTATTATTTTAAAATGGCTTTTGAGAAAATGCTGGTAAGTTTGAAGGTAAGTCGCCAATCGCTTTTTAAAAAAATATTTTTGGAGCAAGTTTGGGTCCTATGAATTCAAGGATCATTTTAACCTTTTGGAATGCTGGTTGAAATTGCATTGCATGTATGGATGAATTTTAGAAGAATTGGTATACATTGTGATACATCTTCTCACCCCAAAGCGTAGCACACTTTTCTAAGTATTTGGATTTGTTTCACTCCTGTTATTACAGTTTTAAAATTGTGTCAGGTATGACTTGTGGCTTTTCTGTGAAACTTATTCTCTAGTATTTTGTCATTTTTGTTGTATTGTAAATGGAATGATTGTTACCTAGTTCTGTTTCAAGTGCTTGGTATGAGGTAAAGTACCTATTGATTTGTACATATTTAGCTTATATACTTGTATAGTTATCTTGCAATAATCTCATTACTTCTAGTAGCGTTCTTTTCTTTACAAAACTACCGTGAGTTTCCTAGGTATATAATCAGCAAAAATAGATTTGTGTGTATTTTTCAATGTTTGTACCAATTATTTTAACTTCTTGTTTTGCATTTTCTAGAACTTCCCTATTCAATATGGTAGCCGCTGGCTATTTCAATTTAAATTAAAACTTCAGTAATTTATTCACACTAGCCACATTTCAGTTGCTCAAAAAGCACATGTGACTAGTGGCTGCCAGTTGGATAGCTCAGAATATCAAGTATTTCTATCGTTGCAGATATTTCTATGAGAGAGCAGCGTTCTAGAGCAGTCAAGAGGTATAGAATCATAATAGTTATGGTGGTGACTTCTGCATAACTTTTGCTTTTAATTGAAATATTTTATTATCTTTCTGTGCAAAACAAATCAATTGTCATCGAGGAAATGCAGCTTACATTAATAATGAGATTTTCTATTAAAAATATGAAGATATTATCCACTAACATTGGGAGGCATGAGGACAATGGATACTTTCATATGTTGCTGCTGAATATGTTATGGTCAATGAGAAATGCCGCGAAGGGCGCATGTGCACAAACAGACATAAGCATAAATAAGACTGTAAGAAATGCTTGTAAAGGTACGTGCAAAATTATGTGAGGGTGGAGAAACTGTCTTTTTAATATAGCCCTTCTAATATATGTGCAGTGATGTGTCTTACAGTTTTAATTTTAATTTCTCTGTTGATTAATGGTGTTGAGCTTTTGTCCCTACTTATTGGTATCTGTTCAGATCTTTTGCTTATTTTCCTGTTAGATTGTTTGACTTTTCATCATGGAGCTATATGAACTCTCTTTGTTCTGAATATAGTCCTATGTTGTGTTATTAGGAATAGTGTGAGTTTTGAAGGGCAGACATTATAATTTTAATGAAGTTCATTTATCAGCATTTTCTTTGGATTTGTACTTTTTGTATCCAATAACTCTTTGCCTAACCCAAGGTCACAGTGTTTGTTGTCTGTTTCCTTTTTCTAGGATTTTTTTAGTTTTAGCTCTTACATTTAGGTGTACAATCCACTATAAGTGAGTTTAAAGGTTGTGGTTTTTCCCCCCATATGCATATCCAGTTGTTTCATCACCATTTGTTGAGAGATTATCCTTTTTTCACCTAAATCACCTTGGTCCCTTTGTTGAGACTCAATTGGCCATACATGTATGTGTCTGTAATTAGACACTTTATTCTGTTTATTCCTATGCCAATCTAAAATGTCATAATTAATGTTGTTTTATATTAAACCTTGAAATCAGGTATTGTGAGACTTCCACACTTGTTCTTCATAAAATTGTTTTGGCTATTCTATGCTTTCACATGTAAAATTTAGAATTATCATGTCTTTCTATTAATTAAAAAGGCATGCTAGGATTTTAAATGGGATTGTATTGAATCTATAGTTCATCTGGGGTAGAATTGACATCTTAGCAATAATGAGTTCATGAAGATGGTATATCTTGCTTTTTTGTGTTAGATTTTAAATTTTTCTTAGTGATATTTTACAGTTTTCTGTTTATTGGTCTTGCACATATTTTATTACATTTTTATGTGTATTTGATATTAATAATCTACAGATATTTAAAAATTTCAGTTTTCAATTATCTGTTGTTAATATGGAAATACAATTGATATTTTGTATATTCTTACTGTATCCTGTGACCTTGTCAAACTCAGTTATGAGTTCCAGTAGCTCCTTTGTAGATTCCTTAGCCCTTTTCTTATTTAGGGAAATTATGTCATCCACAAATAGAGTTTTCTTTCTTTCTTTTTTTTTTTTAAAGATTTTTATTTATTTATTTTTAGAGAGAGGAGAAGGAAGGGAGAAAGAGCAATGTATGGTTGCCTCTCACATGGCCCTCACTGGGGACCAGGCCCGCAACCCAGGCATGTGCCCCAACTGGGAATTGAACCGGGACCGCCTGGTTCCCAGCCCACGCGCAATCAACTGAGCTACACCAGCCGGGCAGAGTTTTATTTCTTTACTAACATAGAGAGTGAGCCATCTGCATGTCCATCAATATATAGGAAATAGTTAAATAAACACTTTCACATTCTGGGATTATTATGTGGACATTACAAATGCTTACAAAGAAGGTTGAAAGGAATGGAAAGTTGTGTGTGACATCATAGTAAACAGACAAAGAAAAAGATTCGCAACACCTGGAAGATAAGGTATTGTTAATATTCATTGTTAATATACTTTTTGCATATTCATACTATGCAAAAGCATCTACAAGTTAAAAAATAAAACAGAACTAAAAGACAAGTGTCCAGTTATAAACATGGCAAAAATATCAATTGGCAATTCATAGACAAGAAACTCCAAATGGTCAGTAAGCTTAAGAGAACATATTCAAACTCTGGGTATTGGGAAAGTGAAAGCTAAAATAAAAATGAAATGCCATGTTTTACTCATCAAGCTGACAAAAATGTACAAGTGACAACATTAACTGCTGACAAGGGTGCCAGGCTCTGGGCACCTCGTATGTTGCCAGTGGGAGTGGGATTTGGTTCAGCCTTTGGCAAAGCAATCTCAGAGTATTAAAATTAAAATATGCATATCCTTTGAGCGATTTTATTTTATGAGACTATCTTACAGAAATAGAAGCATTTTTTTTAAAGGAAGGGGAGAGGAAACCGTCTGACTGTCCATTAATAGAGGAACAATTGAGTCCATTGTGTGTTAGAGCTATGCAATAGCGTGTAGTTATGAGAGAGAGATGGGTCTGTTTTCCCAGAGGGATGACTATAGTAATTCACTAAGAGAGGAGAACCAGTTATGGAAAAATGAAAATATGTGATATATGTATAAGAGTAAAAACTGATTTTTGTTAGAGCTTTCTTTTTAAACTTTTGTTAAATCAATTTTTAAATTCTTTCCTCTTCACACTCTCTCTGTGTGGGTGTCACTTTCATACTTTCTTTTCTCTCTTTACAATATCCATTCTGTCTTGTGGACAAAAGTGAGGTAATAGAGGGGATGGTACATATAGGCTGTTAATATTGGTTTTTGTTTTGAGGAGGAAGTGAAGGGAATGAGTTAGGTTATGTTTTCGTGTATCTGTTTCTTATCACTAGTTAAAGGGAACACAGGGTGATATTATAATTTTGGAAAAGGGATTTAATAAAGGAAATTCTAGGATATGATTATGCTCTGAACTTAGTATTTATTTATTTATTTTTAAGTGCAATTAAAAAAATATAAAAGCCCCAAAAGTGTAGAAGTTTGCCTCTGATAAGCACAGATACGTCGAGGAGTTTTGCTCCTTTATACAATTCTGTGCTTTCCAAATTAAAGTGAAAGCATTAATTCCAACTTTTTAAAAAGTATATTAATGAAGTTATTTTGTCCATCCTCCTTCACTCAAGGGAGATGTGGATTTTGCTTTTTTGGAGCTGTCTCCAGGAGTGAAATGCTACACCCAGTTCCCCCATGTGGTTCAGAAGGAGCATGGCTTTCCTTGGTTTCCGGGACCGAGGGGTGCCTGGGGGAAGCAGGGGCTGGCCTGTGGTGACAGCAGAGCTTTGGCAGTGGCTTGTCTGTGTGAAGGGTTCGTGTGGGTGTCGGTGTCCTCAACTTGCGTCAGTTTTCATCCAGATCCAGCTGGAACCTTGCCTCCACCGTGGGTCCACCCGTCAGCTGCAGGAGGTGGCTCTGAAGGTTTTGGTTGTGGAAAGGAGAAGTCACCCACTGCAAAGGCAGGAAGGCAGTCAGCATGGTGCGAGGTGGAAGGAAGAGCTGTGTGGAGGGAGCGGTGGCACCCTGTGGGTTTGGCCAGAGCCTGGCCTGCGGGGCCAGCAACTTCTGGAGAGATCCCGCTTTGGGAACCTCCCTTTCTGGTCACAGATGAGTAACTTCCACCCTGGCAATAAAATGGGGACGGAGACAGTAAATAAGCAGTGGGTGATATTAAAACCAGTAATGAGCTGTATGAATATTGTGGCGAGATGATGTTGGAGACATGTTTATTTGGGAGCATGGCATGTTCTGGGAAAATGTAATGGCACTGTGGCTGCTCGTCCAGTTTTTCTCTGCTCAGTTTCCGCTCATTGGCCCTGAAGGCTGGCAACAGCTGCACCTGTGCCCGGGTGCTTTTATAACCTTGGCAGGGAGAGGCAGGCATGTCACAGAGAGAGGCTGAGCCCCAAGTGCCCTCTCAGAGTGGAGGGCAGGGCGGGAAGGCCAGGGCGGCGGCCTCATATATGTACCTGGACCACCAGAGCAGGGGGAGAGAGGTTGAGCTGGCCAGGTCCTGCTCATGACAGGGGTGTCCCTCACATCATGCAGGAGACACTTGTCCTGAAACTTCACCCCTGAGGGGCAATCCTGCACATGTGTGTGCTTCATGAGTCTGTGCTGGATGATGGGGTAAAGCTTTTGGCATGTCCTGCACCCCTCTAGTGAGATTCTCCACACCTGAGTCAGGGCTTGGGCCTGGATTTGCTTCTTGTTCGGGGTTCTGGGAATGCCTGTCAGGTCTGACTGGCGTGAGGCAGAGAGGGGTCAAGAGAACAGCTGTAATGGAGATTAGAGACACGGGCCTAGGAGGGAACTTGGTTAGGATGAAAACTGCCTCAAAGTTGTTGACCAGCCAGAGCTGTTTTAGGGGAAGGACCCCTCAGAGCCCCCATGCCCTACAGGAGAGGTGCCAGTGGGTCAGGGAGCAGGGCAATGTGTGCGCCTCAGGCAGGTTCCAAGCCTCCAGCACAATAGGATGAAGGAGGAGGTGTGGCTACGCCAGCACGCTGCAGAGCACGTGGAGGCTGGCTCGGTGGTTTATTAGAGCAAAGATGATTGCAACCTCAGACCGGCTTCTCCTTTCCATGGGGTGGGCCCAAACCTGGCTGAGTGGGTGGTCCCGGGGCTTTCTGTGTGGCATTTTGTGGCTGTCCTACTGTGGGCAGGGGCACTGCCATGCCTGTCCATTCCTTCTGAACATACTGCAAGAAAATACTTTTCTAATGGCAACTTTCAGCCAGGTCTGGGATCTAATCTTAATCAGCCCTGTTCACACACACACGAAGGTGCACTGAACTGTGAGTAGTTTTCACAGGCAGCTTTGACTCAGCATGATCTGAACTGTGAGTGGGGCCTGGACCCCTGTCTACATGTGATGGAATTCCACCTCAGTCAGGAAGCTCTAGAACTCCTCTGAGCCATTGTTCCAAAGTAAAAACAGGACAGGCAAAGCCAGAGAAGGGAACGTAATTGTGCATGGTTAGGGATCAGAGCCTAGGCTGTGACTCTATGGGGGGACCCCTCTGTCCTCTTTGACGCTGTTGCCTATCTGCCTCCCCAACTCTGCATGGAACTCTTTCCAGCCGAGGACGATGCTGCTGCCTTCTCTCGTAGCCCCTGTTTGTATAGCCCAGAGCTCAGCTGAGCACATCGCAGCTGCTCAGTAAACTGCCTGTTGCTCTGCCCAAGCCATGTTGAATGGGCCTTTCACAGGCCACTTTCCTGAAGCTAACTGCTGGCTGAGCACTGTGTGTGCGCACGCGCACGCACGCACACGTGTGCACAGAAGCCTGTGCACTTGATCGAGCTGTGCTGGCGTGGGCCCATTTCCCCCACAGGGCTCGGGGCATGACTAACCATCGATGCCCCCAAGATAGTGACCCACAGAGGGACACTCTCCACATGCTGCAGGCAACATCCTGTGGGTCTGGGCCATGGGAGAGAGTATCTGGCCTGTTGGCTGGAAGCTGAACTGGTAACTGACATCAAGAGGGAATTGGCTGTTTTAAGACAAATGCTTCCAGATGCCAGGATCACTGGGTCCATGTAACTACCCAGATGGGTCTGGGTGGGAGCCAGAAAAGTAACAGCAGTTGATAAAATCAGAAGGGTAGTCAATCATAAAGCAGTTAGCATGGGCAGGTTGCTGGAAGGCCAGGCTCACTTGGGGATAGGCTAACAGTGCCGGGGTGTGCCAGGGCCTCAGAGGACTGGGGAACTTGATCGTCTGTCCAGGGGCAGGCAGTCTGAGCTCGGGTACCGGTGCTTGGTGCTCTAGTGGGAACCTGCTCCTCGCTAGATATGGACGGCCCAGCCATGTGGGGTTTGGAAAGCCTCTGACAGAATCCGGTTTTCTATGGAGATTACAATTGACGACTTGTTTCCTGGTCCCTGGGAAGCCTTCATGGGCAGGGGCTGTGTTGACATGTCTGTTTCCAGATCCAGCTGGAACCAGTCAAGGTAAATGAAAAGCAGGGAAACTAAGTGGAATTGAACTTCTGGGAACCTCAAAGGGGCCTTTCATTTAAGTGTGATTCGGGGCATGTAAATATTTTAAGGATTGAGGCAAACGATCTCGCATTCCAGGGTGCTGTTCCCACACCAGCATGTTAGAAAGGCTGGGGTTAGAAATCAACCCGGTTGTTTCTGGGCCAGTTACAGTCGGTTCTGTGTCTTGCGAGTGGAACCCAGAAAAATGTCCTGAACTAATGACCCTCATCTATTATCTGGGTGACTGCAAAATCTCAAAATGTCTACTTGCTTCATTCTTGTCCCTCCAGAGTTCCACATAGTAGCCAGAGTGATGTTTAAATATGGAAATCAGATCCTATTAGCACCACTGCTTAAACCCCTTTAATACCTTTCCATTGAAGATAGAATAAAATCCAAATTCCTGTTACCTACAAGACCCATGTGAAGTGGACCTGCCCACTTCTCTGGTCTCATCTTTGGGCCAATGCAGCCGTGCTGGACTCTTTCCTGCTCTTCACAGTATCCTGCCCTGGGACGTCTGCACTTGCCCCTCTCTGTGCCTAGAATGGTCTTCCCAGATTTGACCAAGGCTGTCGTCACCTTCTTGAAGTCAGCTGTCAGCTCAAATCTCACCTCTTCAAAGAGGTTATTTAAAGTAGCCACATAGTTGTCTTCTGTTCCATTTCCTATTTTATTTTCCTCAAAGCATTGGTCACTTTCTGAAATCATCATGATGGTGCTTTACCTTGTTCACCCCTGTGACTTCTTCCACTAGAACGCGGGCCCCCTGAGAGCAGGTCTGTTGTTTACTGCCGTGTCCCGAAGTCAGTGCTCCATAAAACCAGAATGGGCAGACGGGAGGGGGCGGTGGACCTTGTGCCTCAGGAGGAATTCCAGATGGATATCATGGCAACAGGATCCTTGATAGGGTTAAATAAATTGGCAAAAGGTCAAGCCAGAGTCATTCTGTCATTGATGCTTTCCTATTGCAAAGGCTAGAGAATCCTGTTTCTTCAAATACAGCCCACACAAAGGACTAGCTGCTGGAAACTCATGAGTTATTTAATGGGGTCTTTTTTTCTCATCTTTTATTCAGGCAATAGGCAACTAGAAAAGAAGTCTGGATGAGCAAACTTTGATAATGAACTTTCTCTTCTCCATGTAACATTGCAGTAGTGACCACCAGATTTTTTATTAGACTGTCTTCTGTTGCTGAGTAGGACACTAATTTGAAGAAAATACTTTTTATACACCTAAAAAATAGGCTTTCGTCAGAATGAGTTATTCACTGGCAGTGGTGGGTTTCCTGATGACATGCCACTGGGGCTAAACCAGGACTCAGTGCGTTTGTGAGTTACTTACTGTAGCAAGTACCAGGCAAGTGCACAGGCACGTGTAACAGTGCTGATTGTTACAGGGAATTATTTCCTTTTTCCTAACATTTACTATTCTTTGATAATAAACAGAATAAAAAAGGTCTTTGAGGAGCATTTACAAATGTGTAAAGAGACTACTGTGCTCACACTCTAACCCCACCTCTCTGAGATGACTGTTCTAGCTGACTTTGTCGTCCATTTTCTGTCTATATACATGCAAACGTATATGTATATTTTACTTTGTTTTAATTATCTTTTATGGACACTTTTTAATTGCTTTTTTCCACTTAAAATGACATCCCATAGATTTTTCCACAGGTCATTTAAAAACTCTTGGCACACATTATTCAACTGAGCCCTAATATTTAATTGTGCAGACCTGCATTGTTTAACAGAAGTACAGTGTGAGCCATGTATGTAATTATACATTTTCTAGGAGCTATAATAAACAACTGAAAAAAACAGTAAAATTAATTTTAATACTTTTTGTGTATTCTCATAAATTTTTGTCATTTCAATATTTAGTCAATATAAAAAGTACCGATATATTTTACATATCTTGAACCAGTTTGAATTCCACATATATTTTACATCTCAGTTCAGATCAGCCACGTTCTAAGAGCACGATAGCTTCATATGTTGAGTGGCTGCCATGCTTACCAGTCCGAGTCTAGTCCACTGAGAATTAGTAGTGTGATCGTTTATGCATAGTGGAAGGGATTTTATACTAATTTCCATAGTCCAACTTAAAAGGCCATCTTCCAAGAATAAAAGAAGCCTGAAATTAGAGTTCCAGTTATCTTCTTTCAGGTCTCAAGGTGATTAATGCAGTTTGATAGCTACAAGATATAGCCTCAATTTCTCAAAATGCTAAATGAAGTGGAAAGATGTTGAAAACAATGTTTTTCAAATTATGCATTTGATACCATTTTGCCTCTTTCAAAGATGATTTCTTAGGCTCTAATAGAAGCTGGTGTCTCCTAGTATATTAAGCTCATATTCAATACAAGGCAAATGAATTGAACTTGGTTGGGCGGTATTGATTATGATCAGTGTGGCTTCAGCTCGGGGTCCATTTGCTCTCTAGTGCCATCCTGGGTCCTTCAGGAAAGCTCACTGACATCACGGACGTCTCCTACCTCCCCTTCTTGTATTGTAACAAAATGCTTATCACTTGGTATAGCAGTTAAACCTGAGAGCTCAACTGGGGATATTCCTTTGAAGACTCAATTTTAAAATTTTCTTCTGAACCAAAGGCATTTAAGGGAACCCAATGGGTGCAAATGGTTCCCAAATGATGTATAGCAGAAGCATCCTGACTGTGTATGAACAAGACCTCACTGAAGAGGGAGATGAGGGGACAGGGAAGAGTATCCTCATCCCCAGGGACCACCCTGCCTGACTGGGGCCCAGCCCAGCAACTCACAGGGCCAGGAGAGACATCCCAGAGCTTTTCTGGGCTAATGGAGCCCTGGTGGCTTACATCCAACATGGGGCCACCCAAAGCTGTCGCTGGGTGCCTCCCACATGTCATGTTTGGGTCTTGGGGGCACAGCAGTAAGTTAGATGGTGTGTCTGTCTTCAAGTCAATTCATTGGGGGAGGAGGACAAGCAGACCCCAAACTACAACTTATTTTCTGTGATGAGAGACATGCCTGAAATGCTGTGTGTGGTTTATGTAGTCTGTTGCTCAGCCCAGCCACCAGGGCAGTCTTGCAGGATGGCTTCCTGGAGGACAGGACTGACCAGCAGTGTGACCTTAGGCAGGTTCCTCCCCTGTGCGCCTCTGTGCTTCTGTGGAATGAATGTGATAACAGTGCCTGCCTTATTGAGCTGATGGGGGTAGTCCCTGATAAATCCTTAACATTCCTTTCAACACAAAGCCATCAGTTACTGAGTACTGCCTGCCATGACTGATCCTGCTGTCGTTTTATTAGAAGGTGGGTGGGTAGGGTAGCAGGGCCACATGATAGCGCACAGACTCAGGGGTGATGGGCATTGTTTGGAGCAGGGGAGAGATGTGTGCAGATTGGCAGTTTCAAACAATTGCTCTGGTGTAGGGCCACAGAATTGCCTTGCAGGGGGGCTTTGGGCTGCCGTCCAGGGGGAAGTAGCATCTAGGGGACTGGGCTTTTATTAGATTGTGAATTATGGTCAATATAAAACAGCATTTTTAAAAGATGCGTTTATTCTCATTTAACATTTTATTTGTCCTGTCTTCTCCTTATCATCATCATTGTCACCACAGGATGCATCTTAGAAAGATAAGGGCATGGGGGAGCTGACTGTCCCCACTGTACTGTCTCCCCTGGGTGGGAGACGGGGGGTGTGTGGCTGTGGGAGGTGAGGGGCAAGAGAGCTGAGAACAAAACTCAAGTGATACCAAGTAGGCTCGACTCCTATCTCATGGAGGTCCTGGAAGCTCTGCCCAAATAATGGTTCCATATTTACACAGCCTCCTCCTTTTCCTTTATCTCGGTCATCAAAACTTTAAGGAAATTTGAAAACCACTGGGGTGTTATACATAAAATACAGCCTCAGGTCACTGATGGAATTCATACCCAGGTTCCGCTGAGGCAGGGCCTGAGCCCACCCCTCCAGGGTGTCTGGGCTGTCACTCTCCCCATTTGTCTTCTTGATTGTAAAAATTAAACACATGCACAGGAGGGCTTGGGAGACAGAGTTATGGGGGATATAAAGTGCCTGACAGCATATAAACTTGGCCATCCTGCAATGGAGCACCCAGTCACAGTGGTGCTGGGGGGGGGCAAGAGGTGGTCCTGGAGACTAGGGGACAACAGGCAAGTTACAAAGGGAAGAGGGAGCAGAGGGTATCTGCTGGTTGGAGTCGGGGCCGCCTCTGTCCAGAGTTTCCAGTAGTTGGGCTGACCCCTTGCTTTCTTGGCCCAACCTATGACTGAGTATACCTCTGGCAGGAGGTGGCAGAGATACCGCCTGCTTTCTTCTCTTCATACTTACTTCATATGGTGGTAATGAAGGTGAAATGTATAGGACTGGTGGTGACCCACTTTGGGCCACTCATCTGGGGACATGAGTCAGGGGGTTTTATTCTTTGCTTTGTGGATAAGGAAACAGAAACATAGACAGGAGAAGTGGTGTCACTTAAAGATTCTTCTAATGCATCTTGTCCAAGGTGTCATGGAGGAAATGTGGAATGAGATCTTTATTATGATGCTGAATGGAAGCTAAGTGCCCCATCCTTGCCAAAGGGTCTTTGATTTCCTGTGGCCTGTGTGGCAGTCCTAGAGCATCAGAGCGCGTGGGGAGTTGGCCTCATTCTTTCATTAGCTCCCATTTCACAGATCAGATACTGAGGTACTGGAAGATCATGCAGCTACTTGGGTGTTCTGACTACTGACCCACCCGTCCCTGCTCCTCTATTCCTATTATTCTCCAGCTTGCGCTAGAGGGACTTAGGAGATCTTCACCAAAACATTGGTGTCTTCAGCAAAAACTCCTGGGATGAACCCTGCTGTGTTTAGAGGCTCCTTATCCTGCAGCTCTGAAATGATCTCATCCTTGCTGGGGAACTCTCTGCCAATTAGCTTTTGTGAAATCCCCATATTTAATAGGATATTTCAATAATGCTTTTGAAATAGAAAACAGTAATATGCTGTACTCACATGCAGAAGAAATAAGCAAATATAACATATGGGTTAATTAAGGTGCTGTAGTTGAAGGTTTCACTTTTCAAGCTTCCTGAAAGCCAGAGCAAAAGAAGACTTGCTGATATGAGCAGCTTGACCATCTTCCAGGGCTCATCGGGCATGATGGTGTTATCTTTGCGTGGTTGTTTTTGCCCTGCGCACTTGTAAAACTCAAGACTTGGGGTGACGGCATTGCCCCCAGAGGTCTCTTTTTAGAGAGCTGGGAGGGGGTGGGTAGCTGTGTGGTGAGTAGGTAAGACTGGGCAGAGAAAGAGATGACACAGGCGTTGGTTGGTTTCAGGGGCACCATAGTCATTCCTCAGGGTTATGGTGTCCTAAACCAGGTGTCTGGAGCCAGGGAGATTATTGAATTACCAGGAAACTTTTATTTCCAAAATACTTCAAGGTGTCCTGATTGTGACCCTGGAGGCAGAAGGGTGTGTCAGTTTTGAAGAATCGCACATTTACATACCCCTGTGACCACCTTACAGGCCGCAGCTAGAGCAGAGGGAGCAACTTGTCTGAGCTTTCAGGTGAGAAGGGAGCGGAAGCAGGAAGTCAGCCTCGCCCTCCTGGTTCCTCTTCATTTCTTCATTCACCTTCCAGAGAGGGAGGGCCTCGTGCAGGGGCTTCCCCAGGTGAGCAGGTGGAATCAGGGCAAAGAGCTGGGGAGGGAGAGGGTAGCTGAAAGGGGACACTCCTCTTGTCCTGTGAAGGCAGATGTTACTTTTGAAAGTTTGGTTCTGTAACGGTTTCATTTCTCATAAGCCCGAGCTGCAGTAACATGAGCAGTTCAAGGTTACTGAAGGCTTAATGGGAGCCAGGCCCAGCTCTAGGAACCCTCCCAGTGCCCCAGGGGGCGCGCTTTTGTCGTGCCCACTTCACAGGCCAAGCAGTGGCGGGTGATTGAATCACGCTTGAGCCCAGCTCTGGCACCTGCACTTTGGCCACTGCCCTGTGCTGGCCAAGGCAGAGGGAGGGTTCTTTACAAGATGATGCTCATATGTTTTCCTATTTTTATTTTCTTCCTTGACTACCAACAATTGCAATGTTTATGCTGCCCCAGGTCAAATAGTTTCACAATGTATGTTTTCATAGTTTCTGTGGCAGATTTCATGTACTCTCAAGTTTCATTTCCTATTATGTTCCTGAATGGTACAAATGATTATTTTTTTCCTTAGTGGCCTCGGGCTGTGGTATTGGAACATGGATGTGATCTCATATAATAAAGTGAGGTGCCTGCTTCCATCTGTGCACCCTCCTCCTTGCTCTCCATTATGCTTGGGATGGCCATTCATACTTTAGTATGAATTAGAAGACAGCAGGCCTAGGCCTGCTGTTAGTAAGGGTCCAGTGCATGTGGAAGTAGCTCTGGGGGTGGGGAGGTGGGAACTAGAGATCCATGAGTTTCTGTTTCTCAGCCTGAGGATTCTTCTGCTTGCCATCAATACAGGCCTCTCCAAATGCCCATCAGGAAGGCACCACTTGCCCTGACACGTGCACAGAGGCACAGACATGCCTACTCTGTAGCCAAGAGCCTGGCTTAGGTGATGCTTTTCCCCAGTGAAGAGAGAGAACAAGATCACAATTGCTATTTCCCTGGGCAGGGGTGGGGTAGGGGTTATTGCTTTAGAAAAAGAATATGAAGTATCACCCTTTTGGCTGAAAAGAAAAAAATTTCCTTGGTTGTTGGAGCAAATTCTGACTTCCTTACACGTGTGTGGATGTACTGAGGGAGGCCAAAGAATGGCAGTTGTATTTTTATTTTTATTTTCATTTTTTTCCTGGGATGGAAAGGGGGCCCAGCCAGGAACTGGATCCTTGTCCCACATCTCTTGCATGAGAAGGACACACATACATCATGGAAGAAGGCCGGTGAGAGCGTCATCTGTCTTGGGGGCACTGATTGTCCACGTGCCCAGAAAAAGGTCAGGAACCAGTGAGTATTAATTAATCCAGCCTTCCATGTTTATTAGGGAAGGCCATGACATTTGGCCAGAATTACGGTTTTTGAAAATTGGTGTTTTAATAAGAGGACATCATCTGCTTACTGTTTTGTGAGAATTATTGCTTCTTTATAAGGCTGTTGGAGCAGGTGTGGTGGGTAACACAGGTTAACGCTCCTTTTGTCACTATTTTGTCTTACTCCTGTCAAAATCAGCTCTCCTGCCCCATCTGCATTGAGCTCCCTGAAGAGATGAACCCTGGCTCCTTTCTCGTATGGCTGGGGACCCCATGGTTGCCCTCGAAGTTAAGGCAGCACAACCTTTAATGCTAAATTCAATTCCTTTTAGCATTTATGGAAGCTGTTATGTGAGAGCAATGGTGGGGGCCCAGTCAGTCCTTAGGTACTCCTGAAGGAATTGTGGTTGCTGGACAGGGGATTCAGACATTCAGCTCTGGAGCTCAGCTTCTTATAGGAGCTGGGGGAGACGCACAGAAGACCAAGTGGTCCTGGAACCAGTCCTCTGTGGATACCGAGCTTCATGGATATTGTCCTCTTGGCTTCTGAGCTGCCCCCTCATCTCCAGCTCTGGGTTCTGCAGAGTGGGTCCTACTTGGAGATCATATCAGTTATCCCCAGTCAATGCCGGACTCACCCTGATGCAGACCTCTGCTATGCCTGGAATTGACACCTGTAAATATTTGTGCCTGTTTTGAAGATTTGGATTGAGAAGGATTTAGATTGCAGGAACACAAATGATGTCATATCCCAAGTTATGCATCCGGTTTATAAATGCCCTCAGCTGTTGCCACAGCTGCAGATGGTCCCGGTATCCACTTCCAGCTCCTCAAAGCTTCAGTGGGCTCCCAGAACCAGGGGCCCCGAGAGGCCACTCGTGCTCGTGGGCAGTCACAGGGTGGTTTTAAATGATAATGAGGACATCCTTTATTTAAATAGCTAAATATTTAATTTTGTTGCTACTGTCTCTCCATGGCAAGAAATGTTCATTTTACTTTATGGTACTCTCATAAATTTCCTTTTAAAAATTATTTTTTTAAAAAACGGAGGCATTTGAAAGAAGTGTTCAGTAGATGGTGGAACAAGGTGTGGAGGGATGTGACGGCACTTGAGAAGATGCGCAGGTGCCCATCCGGGTGTCCTCTTTCCGGGGGAGCTGGTGCTGTGTCTGAGTTCTTCTGTCCATGCTGCAGCTTTGGGCTGTTATTCAGGGTTTTCTCGTCTGTCTAGGGGGATGGTTGAGCCAGCCTCTTACTCACAACACCTTGAGATGGTGATAGATGGATGAGATAAAGTGGGTAATACTTATTATTGTTATTTACATTAATATTTATTAAAAGGCAGCTAACACATGGTGAGCTCCTCCCTGTGCCAACCCCTTTAAGGAACTAAGTAGGGATTACCCACATAACCCTCCCCCAGCCATTGAGAGATCAGGGTTACCCACATGTTCAAAACAGGGCTTTACTGATAAGGACTCAGGGATTCTCACAGTCCCCATGCCAAGAATGCAGGGAGAAAACAATACAAAGACAAATATTCTCTAAGTATTTCTATGGAATTAAATTCACATTTCAAAATGCTGGTTTAGACCTGAATTTGACTATCTCCTGTTTTTATGGAGCTTGTAGAGAGAATACAGATATCTGCCCAGGAAAGTGTCTTCTAGCCTGTGTCCTGCTTCCCAGTATTCCAAAGACAGAACAGCTCGGGAACGTGACCTTTTAAAAAGACATTAGAAGGAAACACACCAGCGTATACACTGATGGAAGTTGTCTGTGGGTTTTAGAGCCACAACTGCATTTCTTCTTTTTTTCTTCCTGTTTTTGAAGGCTTCCTACTTTACTGTGTTCTCCCAAAGGCCTATACTATTCACATTATAATCAGTGAACACACGGAAATTTCAGCATGGAGCCCAGGTTACAAATTTGCTGACTCAGGCGTCTGAGAGGCCAACATTACCTTCATAATAATACTAAGACATTGCTTGCGTTTTCATTTTGTGCCAAGGGTGGGTGACCCTGCTAGCACCTTCACAGGCACGGAGGAGCAGCAGCCAGTGGCACTAGCTGTTGTATTCCTCGCAGCCACACGTGTGGGGAAAGAGAAGAGCCATGCTCACCTTGGAACGCGCGCTGTGCTGCATGTCCAAGTGATGGAATGTTACTCAGCCTCTGCAAGGAAGGAGATCCTGACGCACGCTACAACATGGATGAGCCTTGAGGACACAATGTTCAGTGACATAACCCAGTCACGAAAAAGACAAATGCTGTAGATTCCACTTGTATGAGGCACTCAGAATAGTCTAAGTTATTGAGTCAGAAAGTAGAACGCTGGTTGCGGGGTGTGAGGGGAGGGAGATTGGGGAGTTAGTTTCATGGGGCCAGCGTTTCAGTTTTGCGGGATGGAGAGGTTCTTTCTGGAGAGAACGGTGGTGATGCTCGTACAACAGCGTGAGGGGAGTTGGTGCCTTTGAACTGCCACTTACACATGGTTATGCTGGCAAATGTTGTGTTATGTATATTTTACCACAATTAAAAAGAAATGCACACATACATACATTCATAATAAAAAGATTCTGAATTTGGAAAAAGTATGTATAGTTGACTCTTGAACAATGTTGGGGTTATGGGTGCCAATCCCATTGCAGTCAAATTCATGTATAACTTTGACTCTGTCGAAGCTTAGCTACAGTCTTCCCTTGGTATCCATGGGGAATTGGTTCCAGGACACCTCATAGATCCCTCGAGGAAATATACCTGTGCAGTCATGACCTGTGAGCGGATGGACCACTTCGTTCATAGAGCAACTTTGTCTTTAAAGAACGACTGACACACGAACTATGGATCTGCAGACCTCACTCGTAGGCAGCCGTTTCCAGGGAAATGAACAAACGAACCCTGCCACTTCCAGGAAAATGACAGTATTTGTTGCCAATGGTAAGATTTCATCTTTCAAGAATT
>PVJI01000458.1:28866-86366 GCA_004026765.1 Micronycteris hirsuta | reverse complement strand
GAAGACTGGTGGTCCAGGCCACTGGGGGAGAGAAGCAGGGTCAAGACAGGCTTGGATGTGGCATCAGTTGAACTGCCTCAGAGTCTCAGGCCTGGGAAAGGGTGATAAAAACATTTGTCATTGAGACACAAGAAAGAGCTGTGGCCCTTGGTTAGCTTGCTGGGCAAGTAAACCACTCTTCAGGGAGAACTGGACACAGAGCGGGCAGGGCTGCAGGAGGGTGTTTGCCTGGGGAACTCTGCGCACCTGACTCTCATTATGTCCACCGGTGATGCCTGGCTCTGTGCGGCCTGGGGCTTTTATTGTCTGCATAGTGGGTGAGAGGACAGT
The DNA here is from genome assembly GCA_004026765.1 of Micronycteris hirsuta. Lineage (NCBI taxonomy): Eukaryota > Metazoa > Chordata > Mammalia > Chiroptera > Phyllostomidae > Micronycteris > Micronycteris hirsuta. The sequence goes on along the minus strand of PVJI01000458.1, from coordinate 86,036 downwards.
GCTCTGTTCCCGTCGTTGACGGCTGGTCGTTATGGATACCCGAGGCCTGGTTATTAATGTTCTTGCAGTGGCTTACCTGGACCCTCAGGGCTCAGGCAGTCAGCTGGGCATGCTCCATGCAGCACTGTCAGAGATGGTGTCTTTTCAGGGTGGACCAAAGTGATTCGGGTCCCTCTGTGAATACAGAAACTGTCAGACATGTAACAAGATAGGTTCAAAAATAAAGTTCAGCATGACTCGAAATAAAATAGCCCTGTGAGGACTGCAGAGAATACCCCGGGGGCCGGAAGCGGTGGTGGATGCGATTTGGAGGATGGCCTTTCAATCACTCCGGCCTCAGGGGCAGGTGAGGAACTCGAGTCTGCTCTGGACAGTTTCACTCGGGGACAGCTTATGCGTGTTCTTATAAGATGTTAATTTTCCATAGCATGCCATTAGATTGCAACACATTTTTTTTAGAGAAAGATGTTATCTTTATGGAGTTGACTTATTTGCAAACTTAACATAAGCTTTCAAACCCACAGAAAATATGGCAGTGTGTTTATATTTAAAATAGATTTTTAAAAATCCAGTGAGTTACTGGGAATTTACTTACCACCCAATAATACTGGGATAAAAATAATTTATGCTCCTGCTTTAATTAAAAGTAAATCATTTTTGTAAAGTAACTGGAGCTCAGTCTAGTGGTTAAAACACTATGGAGTGGAGACACTTTTACTTTCTTCTGGGCTCGAATGTGGACCAGCTGCCCAGTTGGGGGCAGGCTCTTCACTCTTCCTGAATAGCTCTTTGCAATCCTTACAGATGACACCAAATCCACCAAAACGTGTGCATAGTTGCCAACCATTTGGTTAACATCCTATGTGGCAAAGTCCCAAGTCCTGGTCTGAGATGTTGACAGTTGGCGTCACAGATAGAGAGACCACTTCACGTTAGAAGGGCTGGCGCCTGGGCCAGCCAGGGGTTTGGGGTTTTCCGTTTCACCACAAAAGTTGGGAGTGAGAGGAGCTGCACGCTTTGTTTGAAGGGTCTGTGGCTGATTCCCTTGGCCGCTGGAAGACATCCAATACCCGCAGATACAAACATACCGGAACCACCTCTTGTTCCTAGGACTGGCCTGTGTCCCAAATTCAAGAGGAGGGAGGAGATCACAAAGGGGAGGGAGAATGGATAGTGACAATGGTCGTAGGAGATATTGCAGTCCACAGTCACACATGCTTCATATTCACTCATCTAGCAAGTGGCTGTTGGGTACCTACTGTATACCCGGTTTGGAGATGAGCCAGGTGTGTGTGCTAGAGTAGCCAGGGAAGACTCTGTGGCTAGAGGGGAGCATTGATGACTCTCTAAAGCATTGCTGGGCATTCTTTGGGGACATGAATGAAGTACAAGGAGTTGTCTCTGTCTTCCAGGGATCACGGCCATGTTGAGAACGTAAGGTAGGGTGGCAGCCCTGGGCAGTAAGCAACAGCATGACTGACTGTGCTCACGGGCTGACTTTCAGGAAGCAGTCCATGAGGAGACGAGGCAGACCTCACCTGGTGCTCTAATCTGTCAGCTGTGTTGGCGTTAGGATGGAATGGGCTGGTGTGGGTTGGTGCAAAGCACTGGACTCAGAGTCTGAAAACTGGGCTTAGACCTTGAATCATCTGCATACTTACTTACTCTATGATCTAGACAAAGCTCTTTATTGGTGCAGTATCTACAAACAGGATATGCTGAGGCTAAGAAGAGATGTGTGAGAATGTGCTTTATAGACTGTAAAGCGTGGTGCATGGGTGTAGCGTCTTATCTTGTTCTTTACTTGTCACTTGTGCCAGTTTCTTTATAATACTTACAAAGGAGAGACTTTGTATCTCCCCCAGGACTGAGTATGTGGGTGGACATCAATGAACAAACATTAGTCCATAGGTGGTAGGTAGATGGATGGATTTTGGATTTATGTTGGCCGCTTCCAGAGATGTCTGAGCCCCTTGTAACAATAGTGCCTGAAAATGTCACTTAAGGGGCACAAAACCGTTTGATGGGACAATGAACAGACATACCTGTCTCTTTTGTTCCCACAGTGATGAGCCTGTATGTGCCGTTCTGGTTTCTGCCAAGATGCAGGAGTAAAGCAGGAGGGGAAGAGAGCTTGGGGCTCATTTCCTGATTTCCCTGCAGGGCATATTTCCACCAGAGTGTTCTCCTTTGTATAATGGCTCTGAAAGTTGTTGCATTTTCTCCACCCCCCATTAAAGGTCACCGAATCTGGCGAATCTGGCGGAAAGTTTTCATTAAGCCATGCGTGTGCTGGGCCTCAGAGCGGTCACAGACTGACACATCGGGGGGTGACAGTCCCGCGTCCAGGCCACTCAGGAGCTTGAATCCCACTTTGAGGAAGTAATTAGAGATGACGAAGAATTTAACTTTGGTTCTCACAGTGTGACAGAGTTAAAGGCAGAGATTTGATTATAGACTTGCCTGCATTAGAATTTTTACTCTATTAACTTTTTGTAACATGGATAAATTGCTTAACTTCTCTGGGCCTCAGTTACCGTGTTGGTAAAATTGGTATGAATAAAATCTCTCTAACATCACTGTTACAAACATTTGAGGAGAGCGCATATAAATGCTTATTATTATTTTCAATTGCACCCTAAAATAATTCATAAATGGGGTGGAATAGTCAGGAAAAATCATGGCAAAGGCAGAGAAATTTGTGAATACTGAGGTGTCAAACCCCGTTCCAGAGAAGCATAGCATGAGCCTGTGAGTTGAAAAACACATCAGGGTCTTGAGTCTGAGGAGGGGGTTGAAGGGATGATTTCTTATCTGCTGCCACAGGAGCCAAGAAGATGGTTTGAGACGCCAGGAGAGGAGCAAACAGAGAAGCCAGGCAGATCGTCTCTCAAGACGTTATGTTGAAACCCTGGGTGGAGAGGAAAACCAGGGTGAGAGGAACTTCAACAACCACATAGTAACTAAAGTTTGGAGTAGAGGGTGGAGGGGAGGTCAGGCTGGATCCTACATACATATTCACTCGTTCAACAAAAAGCTGTGAAGCATTTTCCCTGGGCCATGTTCTGTGCCTGGGACATGGGGGAAAATCCCTTTGAGATCTCTCATTCTAGTAGGAAGGTGTTGGAATACAAATCAAATAGTTTCTGTAACATTACAGAAAATTCTAGGTGCTGGGGGTAAGGGGCTATGAACTATCAATGGAAAAAGGGTTGAACAATTTTCAGTTTGGTGGTTAAGGAAAGTGATATTTGAGCAAAGACTTGAAGGAGGTGATTTAGGGAGACCATTTAAGAGGGTAAAACAAGAATACAGATCAGAAAGAATAATGGTTTGGTTCACAATGGTGGCTGTAGTGCTCTTTAGAGGTGCTGAGAGCCAGTAGGATTTGCTTATGGGCTGGATGTGGGTGAGGGAGAAAGATCTATTTGGGGCCAGGAACAGGGGAGGTTGAAGCTTCAGTTGACTGAGAGGTAGGAGTCTGTGCAGCAGTAATGAGGCTGAGAGGGGAGGGTCCGGAGCTCAGTTTAGGGCCCATTAAATGAATGTGTGAATGGCCGTTCGACATCTAAGTGGCATGCCAGGTAAGCGTTTGGATACACGATTATGAAGTTCAAGGGAGAGGTCCTGGTTAGAGTTATAAACTTGTTGAGTTTATCAGCATATAGATAGAATTTAAACCTATGAAACTAGATCTACTAGTAATGTGTGAATATATAGATATAAAAAGAGGTCCAAGGACTGAACTCTAAAGCACTTTCTCCACTGAGGTTGAGAAAATGAAGAGGATTTAGCGAAGGAGACCGAAAAGGCGCAGTCATTGACATGGAAGGGAAGCCAGGCGTGCTACGGAAGCCTGACGGCCCTACGGCCTGACGAAGGTGGCTTCCCAAGGAGTAGGGGATAGTTAATTGCTTCAGATGTGGCAGATTTTTCAAACCAGTGTGGACAGAGAATTTACCATTGGATTTGTCAACATAAAGGCCATCGTTGACCTTGACTCTACTGAGATGCCTGCATGTGGGTACTAAGAGCAGTCTATTGGGTCAAGTGCAAAAGATCAGAATTCAGGTCCCAGGTTTGCCACATTCTTTTCGTATCTTTGGAAAAGTTACTGAGTCCATCTGAATCTTGTTTGTTTTTCTGTCCTCTGTAAATGTGAGATGATATTTTTAAAACCATTAGTTCCAACTGGGGTTTTTATGAGCTGGGTCAGTTTACCTGTTAAGATATAATCAGATTGACTAATACTGATTTGAATAACCTATGGGAAGCTTATTATCCCCATTAAGATATATGGAAACAGTGTATTTATGTTTTTATAAGTTTGTCTAGCTCTACCTTTCTGCAGGATTCCAAGCTGTGACCTGTAGCTGTTGTCTTCTGGTGTTAACTAAAATGTAGAATTCAGTCTCTTTAATTGCTGTTCTCCTGCAAAAACTTACAAAATAAAACACAAAACAAAATAAAATATAAACGTAAAAAGAGAGATAGAGGATATTTACATCATAACAATGCAAAACAGCTTATAACTTTTATGAATTACTCTTCCTCTTAGACTGCCAGCCACTCTGTCTGGCTTGGCCGTCTTCTCTGCTCTTTGCTGTTTTCTTTCAGGAGGAACCCCCCCGCCCTGTACTGATCGGGGTTGGCTAGAATATACTGTCATGCCAGGGGTGAGCTCAGCAGAAGTTCTCACACTTTCAATTCCACTGCAGACCTTTAGGATGACTGTCCTCTAGGGGCGACTCAGCAATCCAGGCTTTGCCTTCTCAGCATGGCATCTCCCCAGTTCTTATGAAAGGAGAGCAGCATCTGCAAATAAACCCTGTGCACCAAAGCATCCGTGTTACTTCTGCTCCCTACTCATTGGCCTTCACAAGGCATGAGGCCTGTCCAATTCATTACAAGGGGGCTAGGGTGTGTAGGGGACATATGGGCTGTTGGGCAGTCGTGACTGTTTCTGCCACATTCCTTTAAAATCCTTCCATTTCCATATGCAAAACAAATAATTTCCCCCAAAATTTAGTTTTCAAAGGCCTTCCTTAGCATCCTTCTCTCATCTCTGGCCCCTGGGATTGGGGAGAAGATGTAGGAGATGGGGTGAACTTGTTCCAAAGATAAATTATACTGACCAAATGGGCCAATGGTTGTGAGTACCCCGTGCAGACTGTAAAGCATCACAGTCGTAGAAGACATTTCCACAGCTCTCACTCGGTGCCAAGGGCTTCCCATGTGTTAGTGTGATCAGTTCACATAACCTAAGAGTCAGGCCCCTTCACTAGCTCCATGTTGCAGAGCAGCAGACTGAGGCGTGGGGAAGCTAAGTTGGCCAAGGCCTTCCTGGTAACGTGTCAAAGCTGGGATGTAGGTGCAGGCCGTCTGACCCCAGAACCCACGCTCGACCACTGGGGTAGATTGTCTCATATAGAGTAAAGCCCACATGAATGTGCCTCCCTCACTGTTCTTGACAGAGCATGTGCAGCAGTTCTGAGGATGAAGCAGCCAGACTGTGGCAGGAAGAACCTGGGAAATGAGCCCTACTAATAAGGCTATTTGCTTTTTTGCTTTTATGGGGAGTGGTGTGGCTGCAAAGAAAGGTATGATCAACATCATGAGTTTCATTACTATCTGTGTCTCCACCTCTGGCATGTGGAGAATCATACTTCCTTATCCTTGAAGTCAGTGATTCATTCTAGCCAATAAAATAACGTGTCAATTCTGGTGACAGCACTTAGGAGCTCTGTGCCACTTAGTCTGTCCCTTTTATGGGCGTTAGAAACATAACTTGCTTTGAACTCCTTTCCTGTTTTATCTTGGCAACTGGGTTCACTTCCTCTGAGTCTAAGAGTTGGGCTGTATGCAGCAGCTGGAAGCTTCTCAGGGGGCAGCAGGAGGGGGTGGCCATGTGTCCAGGTTACACAAGCAACTTGGAACTGTTATTATATTCCTCCCTGAACTCCTGATGGTCTGCCTCTTGGGAAGGGCCAGAGACCACTTATAAAAGCGCATTTCTTGGATTTCTGCCTTGGAGGCAATATTTTCCAGGTAGTTTGTTGAAACTGAAGTTGTCAGTAAAATTCATCCATTTCATTTTTAGAGGTTTTCAAAAGAAAAGTGCAATCCTAGACTCCTTTCTTATCTCCCACCCTTTACCCAATCGCTTAACAAACGCTTTGCCAGGCACCAGCAATGATGGTTCCCAAACCTTCATCTTTACCATTACAAGCAATTTAACATGCAAAAGAGAACGGGAGTTTAGGACACGTCTAAGGTGGCTTCATTACTAGGATCAGCTTCAGGGCTCCGCTGGTAATGTTGCAGGAATCCACAGTTAGAGGGACTATCTGAGGAGGTTAGTGGCATTTCATGCAAGAGAGGAAACTGAGTCTTCACTGGTGTTCTGACTGTCTTCCTAGCTGCACTCACCGGGGCTCTCCCTTTACATTGCCTAGTACCGTCCAAGGTGGTTCAAAACATATCCCAGAAGCCAAACAGTCTCTCCCTCAAGTCCCCTAAGAAATGGCCTTTCAGAAGGACAGGCGGATTGACGTACCGGATGATTTCTCAGGTTTCGGTCCCAGAGTCCTTTCCTTACTCACGAAGCATTTGTTCTTTTAAAGGATCCAATATGTTTGTATAACTGATGTGAAACAAGCTTGACTCCAAAAAGATTTAGCTTAATATCTGCCTATGCATTCCAGGGCCGGCCATCTGTGGGCTGTGCACTGAAGGCCCTGGCGGCGCACAGCTCGTCACGTATGATATCGGGCACGCAAATGTGACGTGATGCCCGTGTACTCTTGAGGGTAATTCGATGTGCCAGCCAGCTCGGTGGGCAGAGAAGCTGTAAACATAGTTGTCACAAGTGAGGGAGAGCGCTGGGTCGAAGGCGGGCTGGAGAAGCAGGCAGCACTGGAACCTGTCTCCAGGCCCTAATGAAAGTGTTAATCAGTGTGTTACAGAATTTGTGGGGAGAGCAGCCTCTCCACCAGGCCCCTGCGATGCTCTCCTCATTAACCACTTCTTTCTCTTGCCCTGGCTTCTCCAGCTCCCTTTTCCAGTTAAGGCAAGCCCAGGAAGCAGGGAGGCAAATGAAATTACGCCACAGAAGGGAGGCTTTCGTGGGGCCTTTGCTAAAAAGAGAAGGCCAGCAGGGCACATGGCTGTCTGATGTTTATAGGAATAAGTACACATTTAATCTACATAATCATTAATCTTTCTTTATGTAAAAATGATTAGTAAATAGGGTTTTTAAGCAACTGTTTAGTTTACACATTGGCATCATAGATTAACTTATTTCTAAAACACTTGATTTTATCACTCTGCCTAATGATTTGTCACATGATTTATTGGGTAATATGATAAATCATGTGCGATTTATTGTTTATCCTATAAAGAGTGCAACAATTCATTAAACAGTGATGAGACCCAGCAGTTGTGCAGGAAAGCCCACCTTGTTGGCTGTTGCATTGAATGGTGCCGATGTTTTTCCAGGAGTGGAGTATAGTTCCTTCCTGGGCCCAGGTTTATAGCAGGGGGCAGTCAGACTGTGCTTAAATTAAATAGTTTTAGAAAATAATGGTGGAGTCATAATCTTATAGTCTAGCCATATTTATTTTATATGGAAAAATAAAGTCTAAAGTCTGATGGGTGTTAAATCTGTGAATTTATTTGTGATAATAAATGTGGCATTCTTTGTTACGAAGGCATTAAACTTAATGGCAATGTTTCATAATACTGCATGGCAGTTGTGTGTTCCTTTCCCTGGCTTTGTTTCAGGTCAGAGCACCTGCTGAGCGGCTCTTTGGGATGTTCCTGGGTGTTCTTCAAGCTCAGAGGACATCTTGGGGTATGAGGACCAGGTGACAGGCATAGAGCTGAGGACAGAGCCAGCACCTGGGTCCAAAGCTAGGTCCTGACCTCTGACCTTGAACTTCCTTTTGGGGATACAGGGACCACTTTTAAGAGAAGAACAAACTACTCATTTAAGAGAAGTTTGTTCTCTAGGCGTTAGGACCAGGAGAGCTGAGCATTCCTCTTACTTTGTGGGGAGAGATCAGGCATTGCCCAGCTGATCGACCTCGGCCTCCTGTCCTCCTGTCTTTTAATTCTTTGCACTCCCTTCGTGTAGGTGTTTTTGTTGGCTCAGCTTCCAGTCTTCCTTCGGCAAGGGGACAGAATCCTCTTTCCTGTACTTTAGTAGTGATGACCTCACCAGATAGCCTGCGTCTCTCACGTGCGACTGACTCCTTAAACTTTGACAGAGTAGGAAATCCTGACTGCTCGGATTGTGTGGGTTTGTGCACAGAACCCAAGCGAGGCCACCCGGAGCCGGATTGTGGAGAAGGCCTGGAGCTGCCGGTGGCCGTCTCATCCTGACGGCAGAGAGAAAGTGCGCTGCGAGTGAAGCCTGGGCAGGCGAAGACCGGAGAGGCCTGCCCCGTGTCGGTTAGCGTGTCTTGCGGTGATTATCAGTACAGGACACTCATGTGAGTCCCCGGGTCCAGCCCTACCCAGAAGCAAGACACCCCCTGGGGTTTCCTGTTCTTGTTTTCTTTTTACCAAGCCAATGTGACATAGATTTACAGTTGTAAAAATCTTATTGACACCCTAGCTCTCCCAGAAGCCAGGTCCATATTGTCTCATCAGGAAACTTCTCATATGGAGAAGGGATATTTTACCACCTCGCCCCCTGCCCCCAGTTTCCTTTCTCCGTCTGCATGGTGGCTTGTGCAGTGTGGGTCCCTGCGTGGGGGCTCCAGCAGAGGTGCCCTGGGGCTCTCACCTCGCCTATTTTATATACTGGGCTTCCTTGCTAAATCTAACTTTAACAATCAGTTGCGCTATTATAAATAAATGAAAGTTTGTAGCACCTTCTGTAGACTCTAAGCCCTTGCAGGGAAGGCACAACACATTGTAGATTTTATCTAACCGTGACGTATTTTTCCATGGCAGGTCCTCAACAAACATGGACTAATTTTTTGATTAATTGAAGGAAAATGGAGATAATCTGAGTGTGTTTATTAGGTTGTCAAGAGGCTAAGCAGGCCTTCAGCAGAGGCAGTATGGTGGATTAAAGATGGCTACACATCCTTTGCTCCTCCTCCCATTGAAATGTGGAGTCTGGTTTCCCTCCCTTGAGTATGGAATGGCCTTGCTGATTTCCTCGATCAGTAGATCACAACCGAAAGGATGTTCTGGCCTGTTCATTGCTGTGTCCTTGCGGCTTCCTCCCAGTCCTTTTGTAATGCTCACCCTGGAGGAAGCCAGCCCCGTGGAAGAAGTCCACATGTCTCAAGACCGGCACGCTGCGAGGAAGGCCGGCCTAGCTGAGTAGACTGGCCACAGGAAGGGAGGCTGGACCAGCTCTTGCCCTCCCAGCCCCAACCACCATCTCCCTAAAACCCCACGAGAGACCATGAGCAAGAACTGTCTAGTCAGGGATAGAAACAGGGAGATGATGACACACTGCTCTCAAGTTCGCAAGGCAGCAGCAACCAGACTGCCTGTTATAGACGTGCCATACGTGGTTCTCCAGTGCGTTAGGGACTTGGAGTCACATGACCTCTAACACTATTATCTTCAACACCCTATGGCCCACACATCCTTAGAGTTTCTAGTTTCTCTTAACGTGCTGGCCCAAACACTGGTTGGGAGTGCCTGGTGCAACAGAAGGGCCCTGACCTGCAAGGGAGGGTGCTTGTGTTCTGCCTTTTCTCTGCTGGGGAAGAGCTGGGCATCCTGGGAAAAACGTTTTTTTCTCTCCTCTTGTAGGTCTCAGCTCATAGTTCTCAGCTCCTGTGTCCCCTCCTCATGAAAACCCCCTGAACCTTTCATCTAGCCTGGCTCTCCACTTTCAGCCGCCCAGCACCCTCACCCCATTTAGTTTTCTTTGTAGCACTTGGTGTGACCTTGAATCTGGGATGGCCTTAGTGATTTGCTTGAACACGTTGTAGCAGAGTCCGTGACCTGCGGTTCTGGAACCTGTGTGTGGCACAGAACCCCCTGAATACTGTTGGACATTGATGAACACTGTCCCAGTGGCTGGGCAGGCTCCAGTCCCCCTCATTCACTGTGGAGTGACTGAGAAGCTACATGACGTCTGTGGTGCTTTCTGGCTTGGACAGTCCAAGATGTTAAGGTTTGAAGACTACAGAGCTCGAGACAGGCCAGGGACAGGATATTGTATAGCAAACAAGACATTAGAGCATGGGAGTGGCAGTCCCGACCTGAAAACAGGTCTTTCCCTTAGGAGATGTCAAGAAGACTTAAAGGGCTCCCCCAACGTACTCATCTGGTCGAGCTGTAGTGTTTGGGGGTGTGTCTTTGGCCAGTTGCAGGTTCCGCCACTCCTGGGGAGCCCGTAAGTTTTGGAGTATGTTTGTGCCCCATCCCTCTTAATGCCTCATAAAATAGTATTTGCCAATAGTGTCGCCTTGTAATTACGTTTGTTGAACTCACTCTGCCTGTGTGTTTGCTCTTTTTCATTATGTAGCTTCAACCTTTATAATGTTACCAATTGACACCATAATTAGTACAGTTTACTGCAGCACTGATTATGAGGGCCTCCTTGTCAATCAGCCTCTGTTTGTTTCCTTTCCCTCTAAACCTTGGCTAATTTACAGGGCACATGGGTGCAGGGCTGTATGTGTGTGAGAGAAAGCCACGCCCCTGCCTACTTGCACTTGACCTCACAGTTCTTGAGTGGTCACTTTGCTCCCAGTCTTAGGACATAAAGCTCTTAGCCAGAGATCTGAAAGGAAGAGAAGCCCCTTGAGCCCGTGTAAAGGGTCAAGGTACTGGGTGCCACCCCAGCCTCTCCTCCGGGGCCTTTGGCAAGTTGCCCAAGCTCTCTTTGGCTCTGCTCCCTCGCCCAGCTCTCCTTCCTGCCCTACCTGCCTCCAGGGGCTTCAAAGAGCTAACAGATGTGGAAGAGCTTTTGAAATAAGCATGCCATATAAATTCAAGGTGTTTGGGAATGGTTTTCTCATAAACCTGCCAACACTATCTTTTTGGAAAAGACAGAAGTCACAAATCCACTCTCGTTTTAATTTACCCTGGTATTTCCTTAGCAGATGGTTAAAGAGCTGCTTGCCGTGTGTCCTCTGCACCAGCACCCAGAGGCTAACGCCTTCCTTGTAAACCCCAGGCACCCTGGCCTCCCTGGAGGAAGGGTCTGACTTCCCGTGGTGCCCCCAAAGGTCCTATCGGGAGGAGGGCGTGTGCCTTCTTCTCCCCTTGAATTTCTGGCGGTCAGTATGAGAAGGCCAGGACTGCCCTTTCCTGGCCTGCCGCACTCACCCTCCCCTGGGGTGTGGAGGAACTTCCCTGAGACCCAGATATTCCTCCACTTCTGTACCTTGTGGGGAGCACAGCAGGCCCAGCCTGCCTTCCAGGAGCAGTTAGACCCCATCTATGAGTTCCTGGGTCCTGGCTCCGTGGAATGTAAGGCAGGTAGGTCACTGCTGCCTTTCCCCCTTGCTATATGTCTGTCTGCCCTGAACACCCAGGTTCCCTGCACATTGGCCCTAAGTCTGGGCTTGGGGCAGTGGGGAGAATCAGGGTTCAATGTTAATTGAGGGTCAAGCCTTATTTTTCAATACAGCTCAAGCAGCCATAAATACGAAGCATTTCTCTCTCTGCTTCTTGGCTCCATATATCACTTAGCTCAGTCTCAGGGTGGGATAAAGATTGCAAAATGGTTAAAGTTGAAAATGCCTTAAACCTTTAATTTTACCTGTTTCCCAGGTAGCATTCTTGGGGACAGTTTTCCTACTGGAGCACAACCAGCTCTAATGACATACGGCGGCTCCTGGCACTGCAGAGCATTGCGCTTCTTGCGAAACATCCTACTTCCTGCTCAAAGTAGGACTGTTCCTCTGTTTTCCTAGAATTCTGTTTTTCTTTTTTTCCTTTAGCTCATCTGTCTCCCAGGATACCTGATACAAATTTCAAGGGTCAGCCTTTCACACTTGTTATGGAGATAATTCACGTAAGGTCTCAGCCTGCCTTCCAGAAATGTGTTCCAGGTTCTTGCCGCCCTTTGTTATTCCTCTGACAACCTAACACACACTGCCACTTAGATGCTACGCAAATACCTACTGTGTGCCAGCTGTGCCACAGAATACCATGAAGCATATGGCACAGTCCCTGTACCTTCAGGGACTCAGACCGGCTGAGGAAGGCCAGGTAGAGATTGCATAGGCCTCTGTAGTCCTGTTCCAGCTCTGTGAGTGAGAGTGAGGTGAGGGGGAGCAGAGCGGGTAGCATGAGCCAAGGGTCATGGCTCTCCTCACCTGCGCTCAGGATGACACAGAGGACTTGCAGCCACACCCTTGTGCCCCATTCTCCCTGGCCAACCCTGCTTGGGACTGGAGCGCCCTCTTCTGAAGGGTCCAGACTTCTCCCGTTAGTACCTCAGTCCTCTTCATGACCTTCCTTGGTCCTGCTCTCTCTCCAGGACATCCCAATGCTCATTTTGGGAGCTTGGCAAGTTGGAAATGCAGGAGTCTTAGCAGAGGTCAAGTCCACCTTTTAGAGAGATGGCAAGAGGCGTTTTGTACACATCAGAACAGATTTAAGCTCCCAGCAGATGCGCGTGTAATGTGGCTCATGCTAGATTACCCTTGCTTAAGCTAGTCTGTGATTTAGCATTCCTGTTTAGCTGCAGAATTCCACTGAGGATACTGCTGGATCCCAAATCTTGTCAGTGTAATTGAGCATAACATCTTTTCAGGTTCGTATTTCAAAAGATGCATATCTCCTTTCTGCCATTTGTTCTTTTCAAGCTATTTAAAACTTTTAGCTTGCCCCACCACTGAAGGAAGTTGAGTTTTAGGCTGATAATTTATGTTTATGCTGAGAATGCGGTTTCCTTTCTGCATCCAGAATGATTAATAGACTTCTCTCCATAAACTAATGTGGGAGAGGATATAGGGAAATCGCCAACCAGACAGAGAACTTCTCTTTGTACCAATGATTTCTTCAAGCTCTTTTTTCTTTGTGTTCCCTAGAGGTACAGTGTCACCTGGACTGTGTGCCTTCTGATGGCATAAGAGGTCCTCACCCTTCCTCCTACCTCCTGACAGCTCCCTTTGAGGAGCAAGAATCAGTAAACCAAACCCTCTCCCTGCCAGGCCCAGCCTGCCTCCTGTTTTCAGATGGCCTGTGGGCAAGAATGGTTTTAAATTTTTAGATAATTGAAAATACAAGAGAAGAATAATATTTTGTGACATGTGAAAATTATATGAAATTCAAATTTCAGCATCCCTAAATAAAGTTTGGTTGAGACACAGTCCCATGCATCTGTTTGTATATTATCTGGCTGACTTTGCAGTCAACAGGATAGTGAACAGTTATGACAGGGACCTTATGGCCTGCAAAGCCTGCGTGTTCACTATGTGACCCTTTGCAGAAAGAATTTGCCAACTCTTGCATTACGGAAAGAATGAGAGTTTGCTTGTGCCTCAGGTGGACATTGGGTTTTTGGATGCCTGTCCTACAGTTACTCATCTCTTGATAGCTGCATCTTAATTTCCTTCACTCTCAGTCCACATTATTTGAGTGGGTTTTATCCTCCCCCTCTGTCTGGCCCCACCCACAGAGGGAGCACAGGCCTTGGCTGAAGCCAGTCAGTTCAGCACACTCTCCCCAAGGCAGAGCAATTGGTTCAGGATGGTCACTTGAAGCAACTGAACCAATGAGGTCTATGCCAGGACTTCTGAGAGAGAAATAGGGGCTCCTTCTGTAAGCTGTGTACCAGGGTATACAGAGAAGGGAGCAACTGCAGGCATCTTGTGACAATGAGGGAGTCAGAACTAGTGACTTTATTTTAGTCCAGAATCAAGCCAGACCTGATGCTCCTACCCTTTGTCTGTTTGGTTGAGCTCACGGGTTTTTGCTTAAATCTATATTTCTGTAGTTAGTGGCCTGTGTTTGTGTCAGATCCGTCCCTTATAACAAAGGCCTGGCTCACAGGAGCCTGCTTATCCCTCAGACAGACTGGGAAGTCTGCTCATGGCCCCAGGGCGTGGGAGACTCTCAGCCCTGGATCAGCCCTGCTTTCATTAAAGCTAAGATTTGAGTTGATCTCAAAACATCAAGTGGACTTCTCATGCCTTCCCAGGGTGATGGGGACAGTTCTGGACATGGCATGGAGACACATGGGCAACTGAGCTGATGGGGAAGGTTGACACCACCTGAGTATCAGCCATCTCTGAGGTGGGACAAGGGCTTTGCTAACTGGAAGAGAGACACAGTGGTGGAGTGGGAGGCGCGGGTGTGTTCCTGGCTTTGGCAGCAGCCCTGACACTTTGTGAGCTGTAGATATTGAGTACATCACTGAGTCACCATGAAAGTTGGGGTCCTCCCCAGGAGAGTCACAAAGCACCTGTCTTCCCATGGGTGTTGTAAAGAATAAATGAGATCATCCAGGAGAAAGCAGGGTGTGAACTTCACAGTATTGAATGAGCACACGCTGCTGGAGGCTCTGGTGCCCAGCAAGTGCTGCTCTGTTGGCCAGCGGGGCTTGAGGGGAAGGAGAGTGGGCACCAGCTGGGCCCTCACAGGCATGGGTGGAGGCATGTCTTCTCCCTGTGTGTCTTTCATGCTGCTGAAGGAGATGAAGTTGGGACCTTTCGCCCTGTTTGAGGAAGAAAGAAGCTGAGGTAGGGGTTTGGGTGGCTTGCCTAAGACATCACAGCTGGGACAACCCCAGGTCTTCAAACTCTTGGTCCAGACATTTATGGCAATGCTGCCCTCAGAAACAAAATCTGGAAGAAGTAAGAAGAGCTGTGATGGCCCTTCCCATTCTGGACCCATTGTCGTAGGACATGCATGTCAGCTGAAATACTAACCGTATGTCCTGGCTGCCCTGTCCGCCTGCCCACCCACGGTGCCAGGGAAGATAGTAGTCTCTTGCAGGGGGCGTTCTGGGACAGTGATGGTGATGGGTTCCTCTGAGCACTCTCCATGTTACAGATGACTCTGGGGTTTCACGGACAATTAAACAGGCCCAGAAAACAACATGTGGCTGGTGGGGGTTTAGAAAAATCAGTGCATATGGACTCAATTTCCTCTGTAGCACAAGTGTGTTTAAGCATAAAGGAGAAATATGCCTGGGATAGATGAATGTAGGGTGTCTGAAGTCTCTAATACTCTCTCTGGGGACTTTCTCTGTGATGCCCATGACATGAGATCCACTTTGATAGCCTCAGAGAAGGTCTACCCAGCATTGTGCTATGAACCGATCCCTTCATACAACATACTTCTCAGACACAAGGTTATGGGGTGAGCCTCTCTTGGACCCTCCTTTTGGTTCTTCAAAGTGAGTCTATTGTGGACGATTCATGTTGGTGCTTCTGCTCATATGGAAGAGTGTGAGAAACAACTTGGATGCCTGAGATGCTCAGAGGTAGGCCAGGGAAGGTGTCCAGGTTACATGAATGCAGAGGGGCAGCCATGGCAGCCTGGTGAGGGAGTACATCCTGCTCAGGGCCCTTGTAAAGAAAGTCCTTCACGTCTGCTCAGAGGAGATGGGACAAGGAAGGATGGTTGAGAGGAGAGTGGGTGTGGCAGGTTAGGGAAGGCGCCTGTGGAGGTGGACAGCACCTTTCCTCAAATTTAATCAAGTCTCTACGTTGCCAGTCATCAGAACACAGCCCAGCAGTGTATGGCGGAAGGTGCTGGAAGAAATAGGCATCATAATGAGGGTGATCAGTTGTCAATGTTTTTAGACCCATTCAGGGAGGAGGCACATATGGGGGAGTAGGGCAAGAAAGTCACCAGGCAATGGGGAGAGTCCCCAGGCCCTGCCCCTGGAATCAGGGTGGGTAACCTGTGGACAGGAAAGCCCCCAGAGCGTGCCTTCACTCCCCGAAGACTAGGCACATCCTGGGTGAGAGCTCTGAGCCTGAGAGGGGGAGGGACCATGAAGCCTCCTGATGCCCCAGAGTGGGAGCAACCTGGGCGGGCTCCACCTCCCGCTGCTACTGTCTGCGAGAGGTTAGAAATCCTCATGAAGCTTCCATCTTGAGGGAAGGAGGCACAGGGCTGCCCTTGCTCTCTGTTGAGGGGATGGGAAGAGGGCAAAGGACTATGTATCCACGTGACAACAGAAATTTGTGTACTTGGGAACTCATTTTCCACAGCCTCAAAGAGAAAAATTAATGCATCCATTTGCAACAAATGAGCCAAAATTCCCTCTCTGAGGCATATTGCCTTCACTAAACTCTTGCTATTTCTGTTCTTTAGGAAAAGTTGATAAGGTGGTATTTGTTTTGGAGGGTTTTGAAATTTGGAGGCAACTTGTGGTAAAAGATGAGCAGAAATTTTTTGAGGAACGTTCCAGATGTTGGATTAATGACTAGAACCAAGAATTGGGGGTGGGGCTGTTGTGGGGGGTCCAGTTCCCGAGGTGGTCAATGAATTTCAGAGCTCAGAAGTGGAAGTTTTCTTACTGGCTGGGAAGGATGGCCGTGGCTGTCTGTTCAGAATCAGTCTTCTTTTTTCAGTCACTCTGAGAACGTGTCTTCCTTAGAGATAACTCGGGACTGCTCCCTCCGTCCTGCATGACTGCCATCTGCTGTGATGGTCCCTTGAGCCCCAGGAGACATGAAGGCCAAGGTGCCACCCTCATGGGCCTGACTGCTCAGTTGGAAGACCAGGAGAATGCAGCAAAAATAAAGGAAACTATAAAAGCCCCATATTTCTGAGTATTCAGGAAGAGCTGAAGGGCAGAGGTTGAACAGGGAGGCCCTGGGAAGGGTTGGGCCTCATAGGAACCCAGGGCGTGGGGGAGAAAGAGGATGAAGGGCTTGTTGGGGGAGCGACCCTTCCTCTCCAGCTGTGGCAGTGAGAGGGGAAGGGTAGAGAAGGGCCAAGAAAATGAAGACGCCAGCTGAGTGCTTCCATCTGTATCGCTGACTGAATTATGGGGACAGAGGAGGTTTGGGGAAGCTGTTGGCGGATCTCAACCACGTTGTGGCAAATGAGGCCCTTTGGCCTTTTGGAAAACCCGTGCTTTATTAAAATAAATTGAAAGAGATTGAATCCGTCTGTTCCCTCCTCTCCCCTCATCTTTTGAGGCAGGCACACTCTGCTCACCATTGTTTTACCTTCAGATAGCTTGCACTGTGGAAGGGCAAACCTGTAATTATCCTGCCTGCTGAAAATGATGGCTGTCACTTAACAGAAAACCTGACTGTTTGCCTTCCACGGGGTCTCTGATTCATGCCAGCGCATCTGTCTGTAATCTCTTCAACTAGAGCTTGTCTGAGCCAGCCCAGTGGCAGCAAAATGACAGGGTTGCTGGTGTCCAGATGAGATGCTGGGAGAGGCACAAGGTTGGTTCCTGGGTTGCCGGGCCCTCATCTCCAGACCCCCTCCCACCCAGAAGAGGGATGTTGTGGTGAGAGGCAAGGTCCCTGCCACCACCAGGGAGAGCTCACACCCCAGGTCTATCTTGCTCTCAAGACTCAAACAGAGAGGAGGCTTCTGGTCAACTTCTGGAATCAATGTCCCAGTAATCATTTCATGACTTTGTATGGGAACCATGGGATCAGAAAAAGCTCATTGGTGAGAGCCTGTGCAGTTGCAAGTGAGAGAAGCTCAGCTTATCCATGCTGGTACAAGGGAGGGGATTTACTAATTAGCTAATTTATTGATTAACAAATGTCCAGAGATGGGGAAGACTCAACACAGGCTTGACTGGGAAGCTCAACCATAGCACTAAGGTGTACCCTCTGCCTTCTGTAGATATGGCTTCATCACATGGTCACAAGATGGCTTGATTGCCAATGGTGTCCAGGGCAGCTTTCTCCTCCTATCCCCTGATTGGTCCAGCCAAGGTCAGTTCCAGTCATCAAAAGAATCACACTGGTGAGATCCCAATGATCTCAGCCACTCATGTGTTCTGCCCTGGAACAAAGGGTGGACTTGGCTTCATCAGAACCATAAGGAGAATTATGGAATCATTTAAGGAAATAGTGTAAAATATAGGCTGTTGAGACAGGACTTGGGGGAAATGGATGCTGGGAGGCAACGCAAGCATGGTCAGTACGAACTCCAAAAGATTCCATCCATCAGAAGGGTCTGTTTGGTAAGTGGTAGGAAAAGGGAGATTTTCTTCCTCTGTAATCTGGGCTACCCTGGATATAGTCATTCTAGAACAACTGGTTCAGAGGAAACCTCAGAAAGCATCTCTCCTTCTTTCAAAGTCAACATAGGGCTCTCTGGGAGTCATCACTAGGTCACTAGGGCTCCAGGGACTTGGCAGGTATTATCTTATGAAGTGCTTTAGTACAAAATTGGACACCTGACCTAACATAAGTGTTTTGTCCTTCCTTGCAACTCCCTCCCATAGATTCTGAGTCATCTAGGCCTCTCCGTCTTAACGTTGGGTATCTCTTCCCCTGCATGGGCCCCCATCCACTTTCAAGAAACTGATTTCCTTATTCTTCATGGTAACAATAATCTCCCCCAGGAAGACACCCTGAACTCCAGGAAGCATCCTAACTCCAGGTATTTTCTGCTGTCCCTTCCTCTTAAAACCTACCGGTGCTACATTTCACACACTGAGAATGTTGCTGATCCAAGCTCAGATGTCGGATGCTAATCACCATGGCTCACTGTACCATGACA
This sequence comes from Micronycteris hirsuta, assembly GCA_004026765.1. Classification (NCBI taxonomy): domain Eukaryota; kingdom Metazoa; phylum Chordata; class Mammalia; order Chiroptera; family Phyllostomidae; genus Micronycteris; species Micronycteris hirsuta. The sequence continues at coordinate 67,394 of PVJI01000458.1, read as the reverse complement.
GCTACCATGGACCTGATGTCACAGAAGTCCTCAGAGCTATAAAACAGTGCCTTGGATAAAATGATAAGGCTTGTAATTGACACATGGAGAAAAGGGAATTAGAATAAAAGGCCTGTCAGAAATTCTCCCTGCTATGTAAGCAATACCAATAAGTGGAAACACATCCTGTGTTCATGGATTGAAGAATTAACATTAAAATGTCAACAATGAAAAGACAACTCGCTGAATGGAAGAACATATTTGCTGATACATTTGATAAGGGCTTAATATCCAAAATTTATAAGAAACTTATAAAATCCAACACCAAAAAGTCAAGCAATACATTTAAGAAATGGGCAAAGGAGGTTTTGACACTTCTCCAAAGAGGACATACAGATGGCCAATAGACATATGAAAAGATGCTCAATGTCACTAATCAGAGAAATGCAAATTGAAACCACAATGAAGCGTCACCCAACACCTGCGACACCTGTCAGAATGGCTATAATCAATAAATCAACAAACAACAACAAGTGTTGGTGAGGATGTGGAGGGAAGGGACCCTTGTGAACTATTGGTGGGAATGCAGACTGGTGCAGCCACTTTGGAAAGCAGTATGGAATTACCTTAAAAAAAAAAAAAGAATGGAACTACCATATACCCAGCAATTCCACTTCTAGAAATATATCCAAAGAAACCTGAAACACTAATTTGAAAGAATATATGCACCCCTATGTTCATCACAATGTTAGTTACAATAGCTAAGATTTGGAAGCAGCCCAAGTGTCCATCAGTAGATGAGTAGATTAAAAAAGCTGTGGTACATTTACACAATGGAATACTGCTCAGCTGTTAAAAAAAGAGAGAGAAGGAACTCTTACCCTTTGTGACAGCATGGATGGAACTGGAGAGCATTATGCTCAGTGAAATAAGCCAGTGAGAGAAAGACAAGTACCATATGATTTCACTTATATGTGGAATCTAATGAAAACAGTGGACTAACAAAATCGGAACAGACTCATGGATCCAGAGAACAGACTGACGGCTGCCTCAGGGGAGGGGGTGGGGCTGGGTAAAAAGATAAAGGAATTAAGCAAAGAAAAAAAGAAACTCATAGACACTGACAATAGTGCGAGGGGGACCCCAAAAAACCCAGATTTATTTATTAAAAATTCTGTATTTATTCTTATGTTTTTTTTTAAGATTTTATTTTTATTTATTTTTACAGAGAGGGGAAGGGAGGGAGAAAGAGAGGGAGAGAAACAGCAATGTATGGTTGCCTCTCACATGGCCCTCACGGGGACCTGGCCTGCAACCCAGGCATGTGCCCTGACTGGGAATCGAACCGGGACCGTCTGGTTCCCAGCCCGCGCTCAATCCACTGAGCTATACCAGCCAGGGAATATTTATTCTTATGTTTAAACTTCAGTCACCTTCAAAGTACTCTCCATTTGATGCAGTATACCTTTGGAGATATTTTTTCCACTGTTCAAAATAATTTTTGAACTCATCAATTTTTATGCCTTTTAGTGCTTCTGTTTTTTGTTTCATCTCTTCCACATTGGTAAAATGTTTCCCTTTGAGAACTTTTTTCATTGGGGAAACAAGAAAGTTGCTTGGGGCAAAATCATGTGAATAGGGTCTGTGGGCATGGGGGTCTTTGCGGTTTTTGGTAAAAACTGCTCAACACTTAGCCCAGTGTGGGCAGGTGTGGGCATCAGTCACCCATCATGAAATGAGCAGACGTATTGAGAGAGTCTTTAAAAAACTTTCACTGAAACCGAACACAGCCTCTGACAACAAAACCAGCTAGTGCACCGACACAAATGGGTTCCTAGAACACCTAGCTGGCAGGGGAGCCTGTGCTACAAAGGTGTCTGTCCTCCAGAAGACAATTCTGTTTTTTTGGGTCCCCCCTTGTATGGTGACATTCAGAAGAAGAGGGGTGGGGAGTGGCAGAGGAGGTAGAGTGCAGATAGATGATGAAGGAGACAGACCTGGGGTCGGTAAACACAACACAATGCAATATACAGAATTGTCCACCTGAAACCTCTAATTTTATTAACCAGTGTTACCCCAATAACTTCAATAAAAATAAAAAGGAGAGTTGTTTACTTGGCCTTTGTAAGTTCCAGGGGAAAGTTGATAAGGTTTTGGGAGACAATTTTTTGATGCAGTTTCTGTCTTTGATCTCTTGGCCTTTGCAAAGAATTGTGTTTGGTGAATCTGCCTCTAACCTTTCAATGGAAAAGAGGGATTTTCTTGAGTTTAAAGGTGGGTATACTGTCTGTCTTTCTGTCTGTCTCCCTGTCAGACAGACAAAACTTTGGCCAGAAAGTAATTATAGCAGAGATAGCTACAAATACCCAGGGAGAAAACAAAGACAAACATCCTAACATTGCAACAAAGCAGGAATAAGCTTTGATGTAAGGAAGACTTTTTAAAAAAGAGAACTTTTTGACAAATAAAAAGTCTTCAAGGAAAACGAGGGAAATCCTTTGTGGGAGTAATTATTATTTTTAAAATTATTTTTATGCCTGAATTAACATCAGCATGTTACTGTCAGAGGCTGGTGTCAAATAACCTTTAGGGGTTACTTCCAGCTGTTCAGTTATAAATTCTAAAGAAAAGAAGATAAAGCTCAGATTTTAAAGAGCCCAGGAATAGATTAGAGTCACTGGAAAATGGGAAACTAATCAACCCCATGAGTATTAATGAACTGTGGTATTTATTGGGTATCTGCTCTGCATCCAGAACTACTTGGAGTAAGTGGGAGAAATGTCAAGGTCTCTACCCCCCAGGAATTACAACGAATCCTGAGTGAGGAAGACTGCATATCAGGCTATGACCTAGAGATGTGGTGGCAAACAAGACAGATGCAGCGCTGGATCTCATGCGTCTTAAACTCTAGAGGGGAAGGAAGATTATTTTGAAAGACCTTCGGGATGCAAGAGAGGGCACGTTAGAAGAAACTAAACCCCGTACGGAGTAAGGTGAAGGGTCTTCCCAGGAAGGTGAGGGCTGGATTGAGGCTGAGGAATGAGTATTCTTGTTGGGATGTCAGATCAACATGGGGCAGCAAAGTTGCATCTAAGGGGGAGTCTTGTAAACCATTATAATTTGCTTATGGGCTTCACACCCGCTCTCTCAGAGCTAAATAAAATTATCAGAGGACTGTCAGAGTTTAAAGGTGCATGTCACAGATTTTGAGGAATTTTTGCTTGATATAGTCTGATAGTAGACACCTCTTGCTAAGAAAATGCACAAATTTGAAAATTAAATACTGTATATTTAGCAAAATTCCATCTATACCTCCTAATTAGGGGGAGAATTAGCTGATGCCAAAAGGTCCAATAATTTGTAATTACTGAAAAATTAAAAAGTGAAGTTAATTTGACCACTACACGTTTAAATTCATGAAAAGCAACCAAATATTTAGAAATAATTCTTAACTATAAATATACTTATTGTTAAAAATAAATGTAAGATAAGCACACAAATTTGTAAAAGATCTCTTTAGTTTTTTCTAAAGGTTCAACCATGGGCATGCTATTTAAAAACTTTAATAAACAGATTAGTTCCATGTTAAATTCTTCATTATTTATTTATTTAAGAAGGCCAGCAAAGTATTGATATTTAAACTAGGCAAATATATCACAAAAGTGAAAAAAACAAAACCATAAGCCATCTAAATTAGGGATATAAATTTAAATTCGTCAGTGTTAAAATACTCAAATCCAGTACCACAATAAAAATGCCCATGGTCAAGGAAACATTTTAGAAAATCGATTCATTATTAGGGAATCTGTTAATATATGTAATCACATGAGTAGAACAGAGCAAAATAAAAAAAAGTATTTCCTCAGTTGCTGAAAAGGCATTTGATAAATTTAAAAAATCATTTCTGTTAAAAGAATTAGACTAGGAAGGTGCTTTTGAAACTTATATTTTTTGCTCATTTGTCACTATCATAAAAATTATAAAACATAGAAATTATATCTATTAGAGCTAAGAATAATAAAGAGTGACAGTTATTAGCATTATTATTTGATATTATTTGGGAGATACAGCCAATGCAATTAGACAAGAAAAAGAAATAAAAGGCATAAACATGGAAGAGAGAGAACCATTGTCATCAAAAAGCAGTCATTAGAATGGATACATGCAGATAATTCTGGGTTTGAATCAACACAGGTATAATGTTGTCTAATTGGAGTTTATCCTGCTGGGGAGACAATTTGCAGAGAGGCCCTACTCTGCTCATGATGGGCTGCTCTACACAACATCCTCTTTGTCTGGACCCCAAACCTACTTTGGTCAGGCTGCTCTCCTGGCCACCCATTGACTGGTTTAGATTACTGATTAAAACCTTTGTTTTATTTCTAGTATAAACATTTCATGCAGCAGCTCTTAAATGGAGGTGGCTTTCCCACCTCCCAGGGGACATGTGGCAAGGTCTGGATACATTTTAATTATTCTAGTCAATAGGAATAGAGCAGTGAGGAAAACAGAAAATTCCTATACGGAATTTTTATTATAATGGGATACATATGCAATGAAGATTAAAATATATAACATAATGTCAGATGGTAATGAAAATCAAAGAAGGATAAGAAATAGAAAATTATGAGTATGGGCCAGTTGAGACTGAGTGGCATCTCAGGAGAGACTTGACTGAGGTGAGGAAGTGAGGGAAGGGGCCATGTGAGTACCTGTGGAGAGAGGTTACCACACAGAGGAGCAGTAACTGTAAAGGCCCTGAACTGGGACAGTGGGAACACGGGAAACAGCAATGTGAGTAATGTTGAAGCACAGGGAGCAAGAAGAAAGTGGAGAGCAAGACACTGGGAAGTGTCTTGGATCAGACCGTGTTGCTCTTTGTAGACCATGGAGCAAGGTTGGATTTTATTTTAAGCATGGTGGGAAGGCAGTGAGTGTTTTGAGCAGGAGACACTATGAGAATCTCTGTAGTTGATTTGGGAGCAGAATGAAGGGAGCAAACGTGAAAGCATGGAGACCAGCTGAAGGTATTGAAGTCAGGTGAGAAATGTAGGTTGTTTGGGCTGGGAGGGTAAAAGAGGAGACGGTTGCAGTTCCAGACAGGTTTTTTAGCGGGGTTCTGGGGTTTGCTAATGGGTTAGATATGAATACTAGAGAAGGCGCAGGGCTAGGTGACTGCAGTGGTTTTTTTCCAGAGTAACTGGATGGATGGAGTCGCCATGTACTGAAATCAAAAGTTTGGTTTTGGCTGTCTAAGTTTGTGAAATCTATTGTTCATCCAAGTGGAGTTGTCAAGAAGTGGTTGGTTGTAGCAAGTTTAGAAATCTAGGAAAAATTCAGAGTTGAGATGTAAATTTGGTAGTTTCTTCATAATAAAATCTGTTAGTGTAATAACAGTAAAATAGCTGTCCTAAAACATTAAAAAAAACTCTGCCTTCATGCGATGAAAATAATAAGCATGGGATAGAAATAAATATGAGAAAAGTATAGCAAATGTACAAATTATTACCTACATATAAGTATTCCTATTAAAGATGGGGACCATAAAAATGCTTCTTATTATCCAACATTTTACTAGATACCTTAGCTGATTAGCAAGGGAGGAAAGAAACAAAGTTGAGAAAAAACAAAACTATCTTTACTTGAAGATAATATGATTAATACTTGAAATAATCCAAGAGACTCTATTAATCATTGAATAATAAATTAACAATCCATTAATACTGATATAAGATTTCAGCAGAGTGGCCAGATATAAGATTAATATAATTAATTAATTATTAATATAAGTCAAAAGCTTTCTTATACTCCAGCAGTAACCAGGTACAATGCACCTGTTCAAAATAGCAACAAAAACAACAGAAATCTATAAAACACTGTAGCTGAGGATAAATAAATCTAACAGTAATTATAATAAACCTCTGTGCAAAAAATCTAACATTTCATAAATTAAGATTTGAATGGAAGATTACTTAATGTTTATGACTGGGAAGATATGTTTTAAAGATGTTGCTTCTTCCTAAAATTATCTAAAAAAGTAATGGAACTCCAGTGAAAATTGTGATGACATTATATGGAAACCAATAAGCAAATTCTAAAATGTAAACAGAAGATAAATGCTTGTGGGCAGACATGCAGTTTTAAAAACATATTTGAAAGGGTGGACTTTGATTACCTGATATCAAATTTGCAATGCTCTAGTTATTAAAGGATTGATATATTGCTTAAGAATATACAAATAGATAGAATAGACTAAAAATTCCAGAAATATACCCTTGTATATCTTGGAGTTATGAGGTCCACTAATGTTTGAAATTAGTAGAGATAGAAAGGTGTGTTCAAAAAACTGGGAGAACTGATTCTGCATGTTAGATACCTAATTTAGAAATGTTACAAAATGAATTTAAGATATATTAAAGGCCTACCACACATACACAGAAATAAAATTGTAAGCAGTTCAAAATGAATTATAGAATTTATTTCAATAATTATAAAAATATAGAAAAGATGCATAAATTTGAAATTATTAAAGTTTTAAAAATGCATATTTCAGGAAACATCTCAAATTAAAGGTGAAACTGGGAGGGAATATTTGCATCAAATCCACTGAGGATATCTTTCAAAAAATACACAAGAATGTTTATCAATCAATAAGAAAATTCAAGCAGTCTAGTAAAAAAGATTTACAAAACATATTTAAATAGTTTAAAGGGAGTTAATTTGAAGGGCAAAGAGGAACTGCCCATTATTGCACTTCCAGGATTTACCATTGAGAAGACTGAGAAATTAGCAGAAGAAACCGTGACCAACCACAGTTACTGCCACATTGTTCCTCAGTAGGAAAAAAAGGCCTAATTAGATGAATAATGAACACTGTAGGAAAATCATTGAACAAACCATAGTATGGAACACTGTACCGTATTTTTAAATGTCAATGTAAGTTTTACAGCGTTTCATGTAACTGGCACATTAAACAGCGTGACTGGCGACATAATCAATGGCAACTTATTTTTGTTACTAGCGTCCCTGTAAACTTTATTCAAGAGGCTCTTTTTCCCTCCCCCCGGGCAAAAGTGATAGCAGACCACAGTCTGGCGTGTGTACTCTGCAGTGAAGGGTGGTCAGGGGACAGTGTAATGGGGGCAGATCAGTGTAGGGTAACAACTTTTTTAGGAGAAAATTTCTTTATGAACGTTTTTACTCTCTTCTTTCTAGGCCCTTAAATATTAATCTGCAAATGACAATATGAGGAGTTGTGGAACACATTTTCCTGTGTGGAAGTCTCCCACTCTGTGGGGTAGTCTGTGTCACGTGGTCACCTCAAGTGACATCAAATCTATAAGAAACTCACTTTGACAATCTGTTGCTTTTAAAAAATGTTGAGGATTGTTCCAAATTTTTCTTCTATTTAAATCAGAATCTCTACTCCATATGCCCAGCTTAGGTGCTGCCTACCCCACAAGTTTTTTCCAAACCCCCATCAGAATGAACCTCTCTTTCCTCTTGCATTTATTTCTTTATGCATTTGATATGCCCATATTATCACATTTGGCATATTGCATTTAATTCGTTCTATGTGTGTCTCTCTCCCCTCTGAACTATAAGCCTGTGGCGGGCGGAGGCTGAGTCTGATTCAGTTAGAGCTCCTTGACATATTTCATAGCCTTACGCCCTCAATAAATACAATTTTCAGGACTACTTCTTTGACCCTCAGCCTTGGATCAAGGAAGGGCTCAGGAAATCAGTTTTCTTAAGTGTGAGTGTGAAATAAGATTGAACTTTTTTAATACCTACCCCTAGTCAGGAAATTGAACACTTCGTCCTGGCGTACACATTTAATAAGTGACAAATAACATCCGGCACAACATATTACATGTGCAATGTAGCATGTGTGAAGCTGAAAACGATTTTCCTGAGTGCTGGGCTCTAATCAAATTCTCTAATGTTGCATTAACATGGGTCCTTTAGCTTAATAGATCCTCTGATATTTCTTAGACATTTAAGAAATGGAATAGACTCAGCCATATCCTAGCTTTGAATGCATGCAACCAATTTCTTCTGCCTGAAACTTAAGGATATCTCCCAACGCATGGCACGGATTCCTGGATCCACACTGGTAAGGAAGAGCCCTTTTAAAGGCAGACAAGACCTGCTTCCTCCATTCAATATAGTGTCCCTGTTTCCAAATGGGTAACTTCTTCCTAACTCATCTCAGAAAAATGGACCTGTCAAGTCCTGGGCATTTTGTTCTGTTTGTCCAATGATGCTTTTATTATTTTTTTACCCATGGAGCTATCATAGTCCTTTTTCTCTCTTGAAAATTATTTAGATATTTTGTTCTTTGCTGATGTTGGTAAAACATTAATACACATGGGGGTACATGGGAGTCTGTGTGGAGAATGAGTTTAATTCAAAGCTCATGGAAAAAAGATTTACTAGGTTCCTCTGAGCAGCCTCAGGCTCTGAGATTAGCTTTAGATTCATAGACTGTGGCCAGGCATTGGTGGGGTGGTTCTGGCCCCTACACAGGCAGGAAAATGCCCTTTCCCCAAGGCAGGGCTTTTCCTCCACCACGGTTATTCCAGAAGCATTAGATGACTAAAAAACAAAAAACAGTGCTAGCCAAAGGTAATCCATGGCAGTTACTCTCCTTGCAGGAGGTAAGGAAGCTACTGAGCTGGTTCTCTGTCACCTATGGCTGCACCTTTACACCTTCCAGTCTTGGAGGTGTGGGCAGGTGTGCATGTGGTAAAAACAGGCCTAGAAGTTTTAAAACTACGCCTTACGTCAGAAAAAAAAAAAAAGTCTGGAGATTCATGCCCCAGTGTCAGCTTTGATGCTGATAAATTTACATTGGTTACACTGAACTTTTGATATCCTTGAGCACTAATGGAACAAGCTCCCTCCTTGGTGTCCGAAGACCCAGAGTTCATCTTCAGTTCTGATACACCCTTGCTTCTTGACCTTCGACTTGCCAGCCCTGTTTGCTGGACTGAAAATGAGGCTAGTAATTTCCACCACATTAGTGATTTTATGAACAAATAAGATGGTGCATATGAGTGCATTTTGAGAACAATCCCAGAACTCAAAAACACATGATTAATACCCGTATTAAACCTTCCTATTGATAGAGCAATAGTATAAAATACTCAGCTTTGTCTTGTACACTGCCAAGTTTTCACGATGCTTTCATGAACTTTACCTCTTTTTTTTTGTTTGAGTGCCATTGATGTGCTTTCTGCCTGGAACTGTGGGAGGACACAGGAGGGCCAGGACAAGTGACAGAGAAGTCATGACCTCAAAGAGTACATGTGTTAATTGGGGAAATAGAACTAGCTATGTGCAGCCATTTACAAAATTACTATCTTACAGACTGATAGGGTTCACGGTGGCCAGGAGCTGATACACACACCTCTATGCTGTGGGGGACAGATAGAGGCCAGTTCAACCATCCCAGTCTGGGGTCATAAGCTTCTCTTTTTCCACTTCAACTCCAGAATCACCAACCCTAGACACTCTCCCAGGCATGCTAGGCTCTTCTACTAGTTTTCTCAGAGCAATTTGCTCTCTTGTTCTTAGAGACTTATTTCAAGACACACCTACTCCCCCCAAATGTTTGACTTACTCCCCAGCATGTGGCACCTCCTCCTGCCTTACTGAGAATTTAGAAAACACCCAGGAGCCAGGCATCTGGTGCCACCTGCACTGGTACAGGTCCTCTCCCTCCGCCCTTTTCTACTGTTCGGTCAAGGATGTTGCTCCTTCTCTCTACAGTGAGTTTTCTCTCCCATCATCGCCTGAACTTTGGTTTCCATCCTCTGCTACCTTTACAGGAATCCAAACCTCTTTACTAATTACCTCTTTTCTTTCCTGTATCTACAACTCTTTCCTCAACAGGGGCCTTCCTCCTGGTTGTGAACATACTCAAAATTCTGTCTTAAAACAAAGCAAATAAACACACCTCCTCTGATTCCACATTTTTCTCCAGCTGCTACCTGATGGCTATTATCCTTCCTGCAGCCAGACTGGTGGAAAGAACAGGCTTGACCTCTGTCAAGAATGGTCTGCATTGTTTGCACCGTTTCCACTTCCTCACTCTCATCCACAGTGAGGTTCCTGGTGTTGTCTTCTGTCCTCATCACTATGCCAGAAAGGTCATTAGTTCATCAGTGACCCCCAAGACCCTAAATCCCTTGACCCTTAGCAGCTGTGGGCACTGGTGACTATGGCCACATCACTGAAACCTTCTTTTCCCTTGGCTTCTGTGATGGCATGCCCTTTTGGTTCTCTTTCTGCCTCTCTACAATCTCCTTTTCAGCTGCTTTGCTGTCTCAGCCTCTTCTATTCAACCATAAAATATGAGAGTTGTCCAAGGTTTGCTCCTGGCCTTCCTCATTTTTCCTGGGGCAATCGCCTCCATTGTGTCTCTTACCATTTATATATAGCTATAGCTTCCTCATTTCTATCTGCAGTAGACACCTCTCTGCTGAGCCCTGGACCCATATCTCTGGCTAGTTTCCAACTTTACTTAAGTGATTCAAATCCATATCAAACTCAGTGTGTTTAAAATAACACTCAAGAGCTTTCTTTCCGAACCTGACCTCATGTCTAGTTCCTCATTTCCAGTGAAAGCACCCCCACCCCACCCAGCTGTGAAACAGAATTGTGTTTTTCTTGATGCCTTGCTCTCCCTGGTTTCCATATCTGAAACATCACCAAGTCTCAATGCCTTACCTCCTGATCTGTGTGGAATCTGGACTTTTCACGTCCAGTCCAGTCCCCCTGTCCAGTTTCCACCTCCCTCTACGAGAGCTGTGCGACAGCTGCCACCCGGTCCCCACTTCCTCCACCACTTTCCTGATGTGTCTGATGTGATCTTGGCAAATGGGAAATCTTATTGTGATAGAAAAATATTCTTTCCTTCTACCCCCTGATTTTAACCGATTCAGCCAGACACATCACATTCAATGCCCCCGAAAGGAATGACGTGCACAGAAGAGTGCAGAGAAAAAAAATAAATTAATCCTTGTCATTGACAATTAAAAGTTAGCCCTCAGATGAATGGAAGGGAGAAAAATGCCTATAAATAAAAGAAAATTTCCCATTTCTAAAACTTAAAACAGTCCTTAAGATGAAGAGAATGGGTGTAGATGGAGGGGCTGTAAAAAAACCAAAAAAACCCCAAAAATGGTGGTTGGGGCAGCCCAGGAGCAGGGGGCAAAGAGAGCCCAGCCCCTTCGCTCAGGATCCACACCACTGGCTATGACCAGGAGGCTCTCTAGTCTCTACCTGAGAAGGACTGAAGCTGTGTCACCCTGAGGAGGAGCTACATAGCTGGTCTTCCTAGTAGATGACAGAGGTTGGCATCCACTAAGGTGTTTTGTTGCCTGTTGACCACCAACAGGAGGGACTCGCTTTCAACCAAGCTTTGCCAAGTCACCTCTGACTCACCGCTTGATAACAAACCATCTTTTGATGACCCAGGAAACTCCTGGACCCCTGAAGTGGGGGTGGGACTCTGGAGCCTGGGTCCTGGTAGTGAGATAAAGGAGGCGGCACCACAACTGCCTGACAAAAGGGGCTGTCACTCCACTGGTCAACATCGTCCCATGACTTCTCACACAGGGACCTTCTGCACGTCCTTGCGACCCTGCATGAGCTGTCCCTGGCCGACCCTCCCTGTCTTGTCCCAGTATTCCCCTTGCTGTCTCAGCCTCTCTGTTCCACTCTCTCTGTGATCCACCAGACTTTGCCTGCCAAGGACTCTGCCCTTGATTGGAAGGCCTTTCCTCCACCCTGTCTACCTCTAGTCATAGCTCCATGTCACCCCTAAAGAGAAGCCTCCCCTAGCAACCTGTTGTCAAGCCAGATTCCTCCCCTGTATGTTTTCACAGGACCAAGTCCTCTTCTGTAACTCCATTTGTAGTTGCACATTCATTAGTGTGGCAGTTTGATAAATGCCCTTCCAACTAGACTGTGCACACCACAAGCGGTTTAAAATAATTTTGACTGCTGATATATATATATATATATATATATATATGTATATATATATGAAATATTTATCATATATAACATAAATATATAAGATATTTATAGATATAAAATATTCACTTTCTCTGCCCTAAACCTTAGTACTCTTTGTTAAATGACAAGCCTCTCCCAGAGTCAGTTCCTGAAGCATAGCAGATTTTGTCCTATTGCGTGGAGTTGGTAGGAGATCCAACGAACGATTTGTAAGCTGTTAAGTAGAGGGACATTGAGGAGAGGAGTTTCTTCTGGTCCAACCTAGACAGCTTGTTGGCAGCCCCTCCCGGACCTTTCCGTCCCGTTTTCCCATATTCATGAATCTGCTGTCTAGAGATGTTAGGGATTCAGGCTTCACACTCACTTGCCACATTTCTCCTCACAGGCTCCCTCTGGTCAATACTTTTGCTCTGACGTTTTGTTTTACCTGTAAGCCCAGCAGGCACTATTGTGGGCGCAGTGCTCCGGGAGGCGTCACTGTGGCACCTTATTTATGCCTTATCCGTGACAGGCACAAGCAGCACTGACCACTCTGATTGTCCAGCCATGGAAAGAATAGAGGGATTTTTATACAGGTGAAATAATTAGTAGTTTAGACAAAAAATAAATACAGGTTGTTACACAGAGTATTAGCCTTTTTTTCTTTTGGGTTAAGTGTCGGTTTCTGGGGTTACCCAGGCCATTACACAGAATCTCATCCTTTGTCCTCCCTGGCAGTACAAAGTCCAGATTCTGTGGGCTGTGGAGTCCAGCTGCCCTGGGTCCTGTCACTGCTGATGAACCAGGTGTTCTTAAGAAGTCTTCACACACTTGGTTTTCTTCCCGTGTCTGTGGCTTCAGCCCGCCTACAGCAGGCTGTCCTGACCAAGAACTCTCCTCATCTGTCGGTGCTCAGTCATTGCTGGCCAACGGGGCTCTCCCCTACCACCCCAGGGTGCAGACACAAAGCAGACAATGGCGGGCCTCAAATAAGCCATAGACAATTTTGCCTGACCTCAGCCTGGCAACACTTAGAAAAAGGTGGAATGCCCAATTAAAATTAAATTTCAGAAAAGTAAATACTTAGTATATGCATGTTCCATGGACTATTTGGGACATACATATACTAAAGAATTATTCACTGCTAATCGAAATTCAAACCTCGTGGTGAGCTACTGCCAAGCTGCTGGTAGAGGGGGAGAAGCAGGACCTCCTGCTACTGGCTCTTCTCTCCCTCTAAATTTCAGTCCTGTCATCCAGGCCCGCTCCTAGCAGCATGGGTGGTGACCACAGTGACATTGGGCCGAGTCTGAGCCAGAGGATGTGCCCCAGGCTGCTGCGTGTGTGAGTATGCACGAGTGTGTGCACTGCAGACATACTGATACATGGCGTGTGTGCACACATGCATATACATGGAGTCATAGATTCGCTCTGCATGCATTGAAGAAGGAGAACATTGCAGAGTGTGCTTGCCATGAATTTTTGATCTGGTACTCTGTGCCATTACCACATAATGAATATTGGTGAATATCACTTTAACTGAGGGATCATTCCAGGGTAAAAATGCCGTCCATCAGAATTTTGGAGAGGAAAGTTCCTGTGCAATCCATTCGCAGGGATGGAGATGTATGTGCATAAGCAGTGGAAATTGAAAAACTGTGTTAAGTGCTTGGAAAGCCTCCAGCCGGAGATGGGGACCAGCCGCTTGGGCAGTGTTGTCAGTGGATGCTGCCAGGAGAATTAGCCTCCTTTCACAGCCTTGGGGAGGGGCTCTGACAACACATAGACACGTGTCTGTGTTCTCCTTTGATCTGTCAAAGGCAGTGGAAGTGAGACTTCAGGAGGGACAGTCATGGGACTGAGTGAGTTGGGGACAGGCAGCTCTGCTTGTCCCCTGTGAGCAAGGGCAGGACTAGAGGGCAGGGTGATGGTGGAAAGGTAGGTGCAGCGGTCTCAGCAGATGTGCAGGGGAGGGGGCTTTGAAGGTTGTCACTTATGAGGCAGGGGAGGCAGACGGCTACACACATCATAGCATGTGAGACTACCCTACAGAAGGCCAGTCAGTCCCCCCAAATGCAAGAGCACTCCTGTTGACAGAAGGTGCCTGAGGCAGCTAAGATTGTCATGGGTAAGGAGGCCTGGGGAGGCCACAGCAGGCTGCAGGCTGCTCAGGTCTGAGGGCCATGTCTTTTTAGTAGACAGTTTTTTACATGCATGAGACGACATGAACTATAGCTGAGCCCCCATCCTGGAGGGAGTCAGAAAATAGGGGACAAGGGCGGATGGAGTGCATTCAGCAGGACACTTTCTGTGCGGGTAACAGGAACTCAGAGTAAGGTCATAATTACAGTCAGAACTTCAGACGACAGCCGCACTGCTGTCTGCAGGTCCAGCCGCCTCAGTGCCAGACAGGGTTTCTAGACCAGCCCTGTCCTCCTCTCAGCTCCGTTCACAGGGTGGCTGCAGCAGCTCCGGCGTATAGTCTGGGGAGAATGAGAACTTCCGGCCAGGATTCCTGGCCCATCTGTTTGTACCTCATTGGCTCTAATTGGGTCATGTGTGTGGCTCTGAAGTAATCACTGTGCGCAGATGAACGCGAAGTACTGGTCGCCTGAAAGAGGGTCTCATTGACCCACCTCTGAGCTGGGTATGGGACAGCCTAAAGAAAAGGGAGCTTCTATGAACAAAACTAGAAAACTGGGGCACTATTTCCAAGTAAAGGGTGAAGGGATACAAAGGGGAAAGAACTTGGAGTGATCCCAGCTCTATCACAAAGTGTGTGTATAAACCTGTGTGACCCTCTGGACCTGTTTCCCTTCCAGGATGATCACTAAGGTCCCTTTCAGCTCTGTCCTGATTCTTGTCAGCTCCAAGGTGGAAATTCACAAGAACATTAGTAAAGGTGGCTACTTTATACTTCAAAGGTCTCTTAGAAAGCCATTCTTAAAATAAAACTTAAAAAAAGCTACAAAGGCAGTGAATCTCCCAAACTCTAGAAAACAAGGCTCTTTGTTCTTTGGGGGAAAAAGGCTGATGCATTACAAATGAATTGTGGGGGTGATTTTGATGATACTTTCTTCAACACCAAAAGTCAGCAAGGACTTTGGGTGAAACTATAAATTTAGCGATTTCTAAATATGTTGAAAATAACGTTGTAAAGATCACACAGAACAAGACAGAAATGTAATAAATGCACTTTCTTGTGTTTGCCTTCATCCAGCAAGATGGCACGCTCACAGAGGGGCCTTTGCCCCCATTTATCCACTGGCCCCTGGTGGCTGGAGGGGACTCCCATTCTGTCACTTCCCTCTGCAGACACTGCTGCATGCCGGACGCAAAACAGATGGGCCTTTTCCTTCTGCAGCTTTCAGTCTAATGGCCATCAGTTAGTAACTCCTCCGATTCGAGTGTGAGGAGCTTGAGGAGCACTGCCTTCCGATGCCAAGGGGACCTACTAGACTGAAGGGTCGGCGCTGTTCTCCCTCAGTGTGAGTGGGTGTGGCCAGGGTGAGAGTGATGGGGGGGGGGGTTCAGAGAAGCAGGCAGGCAGACTAGACCCTAAAGGTAGGGCCTCATTGACATCAGGGAAAGGGCCCTGAACTTGGTCCCAAGAGTGATGGGAAGTCAGAAGGGTTCATCATCTTATGCCTATTTTTAAATCAGGGGAGTGATTTGGTCAAACTACCATTTTAAAAAGACATATTGAATGAATAAATAAATATGATTGATGTTTCAAAAGAATGCTCTGGCTCCTGGGTTGCAGGGGAGCAGCAAAGAAGGGAGAGGATGAACGGGACGTTGCTGCAAGAGGGATGGCAGAGAATATTTGTAAACCAAATATCTGATAAAGGGCTTCTATCTAAAACATATGAAGAACCATTATAATTTGATAACAAAAAGATAACCCAATTCAAAAATGGACAAAGGCTCTGAGTAGACATTTCTCCAAAGAAGGTACACAAATGATCGCTAGGCATGTGAAAGATGCTCAACACCATTAGAGTTAGGAAAATGCAGATCAAAGCCACAGCGAGACACTGCTTTCCAGCACAGCCAAACCACCACACACTCAGCCCTGCCTCGGACACCCTCCAGCACTCAGGTTGCCTAGAGGATAAGCTCCATAAAACATCTTCAGCTGTATAGACTCCACCCCTACCTCTCCAGCCCTATCTCCTGTCCCTCCCCCACGCCGCCACTCCATCTATTTTTCCTATTAATTCTCTGATTACGTTCCTCTTGACTTGGCTTTGTATGTCCATTGTGGAGACCCAGGCCAGGTGTCTTTTCACCTGAGCACCTTCCTCTGACCTTGGCTTGGATGCTTCTCCTCGGTAGAGCTCAGCACTTAGTCGAGCCTATTGTGCTGTGAGGTTGCCATTTCTTTTTTGTTTCCCAGTCACTCCTGGAGCTCAGTCCCTCGCAGAGGGCCAGGCGAGAGTGAGTGGTCGGTGAGGCTGGCTGAGTCCACATCTTCCAGAACCAGACACCCGTTGTGGCATTGTCCTCGCCCTGGTCTCTCCCTAAGGGTGGCCAAGACCCTTAGGTGCTGCCAGAGGTGGATTGGCCTAAGTATAGGCCACACAGTTACTGAGGCCAGGTGGAGAAGCCATGGTGGCAGGCACATGCCCAGGGTTGTACTCTTTGGGGACGGAGGGACCTAGGACACAATAACCGACTAGTTCCTTCGGATACATTCCCAGAAGTGGGATCACTGGGTCAAAAGGCAGATCCATTTTTAATTTTTTGAAATATCTCCACACTGCTTTCCACAGCGGCTGCACCAGTCTGCATTCCCTCTGACAGTGCACTTGGGCTCCCTTTTCTCCACGTCCTCGACAGCACTTCTCGTTTGTTGACCTATGGATGATGGCCATTCTGACAGGTGTGAGGTGATATCCCAGTGTGGTTTTAATTTTCATTTCTCTGGTGATTAGTGATGTTGAACATCTTTTCATATGTCCATGGGCCTCTGTACTTCCTCTTTGGAGAAGTGTCTATTCAGGTCCTTTGCCCATTTTTTAATCGGGTTGTTTGTTCTTTTGGTGTTGAGTTTTATAAGTTCTTTACAAATTTGATATTAACCCCTTATCAAATTTATCAGTGAATATGTTCTCCCATTCTTTGGGTTGCTTTTTATTTTGTGGATGTTTTCCTTTGCTGTACAAAAACTTTTTAGTCCAAAATACTAATTCAAAAGAACATAAGCACTCCTATGTTCATGGCAGCGTTATTTACAATCGCCAAGATATGGAAGCAGCCCAAGTGTCCATCAGTAGATGAGTGGATAAAATAACTATGGAACATTTATACAATGGAATACTACTTGGTCTTAAAAAAGAAAATTTTATCCTTTGCAACAGTACAGATGGACCTGGAGAACATTATGCTGAGTGAAATAAGCCAGTCAGAGAAAGACAAGTACCATATGATTTCACTCATATGTGGAATCTAATGAACAAACTGAACTAACAAGCAAAATAGAGACACACTCGTAGATGGAGAACAGATGGGAGCTAGTTGGGGGATGGGGTGAGGGGGTGGAGGGATTGAGCAAAAAGGAAAAGAGACTCACAGACACGGACAACAGAGTGGTGGTGGGAGGAGGGGAGTTAAGGGGACTAAATGGTAATGGGAAAAAACACAATAAAAAATAAGTAAGGAACAGCCAACGTATAGAGGGGAATGACCTCAAGCCTTTGGGGTTAACTGTCCAGGGAACGGAAGGACTGGGACCAGTTTAACTGCGGTCTCCGTCTGCATCCACATAGGATTGTTATGGTTTAGGAGATCATTCTCTCCAGTACGACCTGCAGGAGAGAATAGCAGAGAACCCGAGTTCTCTGTGCGCTCGGCATCATCAGGGGTTGCTGTCGCGTCCATCTCCTGAACGCCCAACTGTCTCGGACATCAAAGTGTTTCATGGGCAGCTGCCTTCTCATCCTCCAAAACATGGTTGCGCTGCAATTTCCTCCACTGGCCCTCCTTAGTGTTCCCCACCCCCGCCCAGAAAAAGGAGGGGTCTGCACACTCATTCCTCTGCCTCTCTTCAGTCCTTTCTTCATCTGGGCCTTGAGTATAGTTCACCCCTAGAGGAGCCCCTGTGCCACCCCAGCTTGGCACAGTAGGTACCCAGAACATACTTACGCCATCAGCTCTACATCCACCCTGCAAGAAAGACACAGCATGTGCCCCAATGCCCAGTCATCCAGAGCAGGGCACTGAGGACACAGGGCAGGGAATCTTGCCCTCCGGCTATGCTGGTGCTCTGCACACACAGCACCCTATGTTGACTTAATGTTTGCGACGGGAAACAGTCTGCGTAGGAAGTGGTCTTGGTAGTGTGCTCCCTTGGGCTGTAGTGGAAGCTGTGGAGAAGCTCAGGTGCTGGCGGGCGGCACTGAGGCCCCGTCAGAAGACTGAAGGAAGAGACGGCGCCTGTGAGGACAGGGAGAGAGCAGTAGGCAAGGCTGAGTGTCTCCTTTCCTGGTTGTGGATGAAACCACACACACATGCACACATGCGCATGCACATTCCTCCCTTTCTGGAACTCTTCAGTCTGTCACCTGGAATTGTTCTGACTACCTGTCAAGGCCTTTCGGCATCTTTTAGTGGTGGAGGCCAGCTTTCTTGGAGCTTGTCAGTCATGCGTCAGTCAGGACACACACAGCAGCCCGAGGACATCTAGACTAGAGTCACAGGCACATAACTGGGAAGCAATTACAGGAGGCTGTTTCTGTCCTTCCCTTCGCGGCAGGTTCAGAGTCTACCACAGCACAGGCCCACCTTCAGAGAAAGCAGCGTTCAAAACTTCAATTTTAGAACCCTGTTGAATTAGGGAAATTTTGTTCTAATTTAAAGAACAGGGCCATAACTTACAAAGATGTTCAGTGTGGGATTGCTTCGGACAATACATTCCTTCAGCAGACTTCTATAACTTTTTGTTTCTTTTTTAAACAAAAGAAAGCCATGCATATTTTCAGAAAATTTAAGAATGCCCATGAAGGTGCAAAGAAAAACCGTCACCTGTTACCTCTAATGCCACCGCCCAGGGATAACCACTTCCCGTTTTGTTGCATCATCTTTCAGACCTAAGCATATAAATGTAGATGTGTATTTCACAGGTGATGCGCATTTATACAAGTCACATTATACAGTGTGTATTCATTTATTTGATTTTAAAAACAGCCCGATTTACATCTAGCTTTTCAAGGCATATAATTTTAGATCCACTTTTTCTCTGTAACTGTGCCAAGAAGAATCTCTTGTTTTGCTGGCTTTATATATCCATTGTCCCACAGCCTCTGAACCAGGTGACATCCCGACATGTCACCACCTGCACCTGTGCCTTTTTACTGGTAAGAAAGAAAATGGGCAAAGGAATCATAGATACATGTGATTAAGAAAACATGGTGATTAACATCTCGGAAGGCATTATGAGTGATTTATGTTTGCATCAGGGAAAATCCTCTTGGATGATTTGCTTTTTCTGAAAGGTGGGCTAATTACATACTTTGGGGATGCCAAAAAAAAACCTGTAATTGAACCTCTGTTGGTTTTTATTAAAGTCTTTGGTCTAATCACCTTGTCAATGAGAAGTCTATTTCTGCCTTTCCAAGACCTTGCCTCACAGAGCTGAGGACCAGCAGTCACCTGCATCTTTTAATCTGAGAATGATTTTCAGGCCAATACTCAAACTCAAGTACAGACACATTTCCCACAGTCCATCCAAACAAAATGAAGTCAGCTTTGACTGTGCAAAATGTCGATGAATTCTTCAGAGTAAATCAGCCTTGTCAGGGTGATGCAGAGCCGTCAGCTCTTTGTGACATAATATAATATGAAATGATATTGAACAACATGCGTTTGGCACTAAATTGTTAGCGGGTTTTAGCTTTGACAGCAGCAAGTTTATTGCTTTAATCCCAAGGTCTTTTAACCCTCTTTGACATAAATTGAGGTTGGCTTTTGTGAAAAAAACTCTACTCTCTCTTCCTTTACCTAAAACTGCTTTTAACAATTTATGCTAGTACATCAGACACTTATTTTGAGTGACAAAAAGAAAAAAAGGTCCGTGAGAGGAGAAGGGAGAAAAGGCCACATCAGGCCGAGCCATCTGTGTCTCTCCGTGCACGCGTCCCAGCTCCCTTCAGGTGGACACGCACTGTGCGCGGTAACAGCGTGTGGCTCCCAGGCGAGGCGGGACGGCCGCTGCCGGGGAACAAAGGCTCCTAATTGGAAGCAGGCTGGCTGCATTTTGCTCCAATTGAAGCCATTTCCATATATGGATTCCTGCCTTCCTCCTCGTCCACCTACCCCCACACAGTGTAGAGATCAAAGATGATTTTTTTACATAAATAGTTTTGGAACACTGATTTAGTAAGTATGGCATATAAACAAAGACTCCCCACATTTTGTATCATAATTGTGGTACCAGACGGCCGGATGGGCTGCGGTGTCAGAATGGGAGGATTGGAGATGCTGCCGGGTTTGCTCTTTCAGCCCCCCTCCCAGGACTGGCAACTGTGCCAGGGACCCTCTCAACTTGCTGGGGTGCATTTAGACAGGCTGTTTCATTTTGGAGCACCTGTGATCCCCCCTCGGCCTCTGATCCTCGCTGGACCACGTGGCTGAGCCTAGAATAAATCAAATCTCAAAGCCATCCCACAAGCCTGAACATCTCTGGACAGTAACTTTTTCTGTCTCCTAGACTTAAAATTTCTCATTTCCTTTGTCCCAGTAAGTATACCTTCAGGCATTTATCCTAAGGAAATAGTTAGAAAAATATAATAGATGTATGCAGATGGCAGTAGGCTGCGGTAATCACAAGTTTTGACTGCAGCATCAGGCAGACCTGGGTTTAAATTCCAGCTCTGTCCTTACCCAGAATGTCACAGCTGGTTAGTTATTTAAAATCTCCAAGTTCATTTTTCTCATCTGTAAAACAGAAATTAATAGTATCTTCCTTTTAGGTTAGGAGGATTAAGAGATAAAACATAGAGAACGCTTCCTTAGTGCAAAGTCTTTCCAGTTATTACTATATCAGCATCTTTGTGGTATTGTTTGTAAAAGTGAAAATCACAATCATCCTATACTTGTTACAAGTATAAGAATGTACAAGTACAAGAATGTCATGCAGTCATTAAAGTTGTATATACACTTGCCCTGGCTGGTGTAGCTCAGTGGATTGAGCGCGGGCTGGGAACCAAAGGGTCCCAGTTCGATTCCCAGTCAGGGCACATGCCTGGGTTGCAGGCCAGGTCCCCAGTGAGGGCCATGTGAGAGGCAACCACACATTGCTGTTTCTCTCCCTCTCTGTCTCCCTCCCTTCTCCTCTCTCTAAAAATAAATAAATAAAATCTTTAAAAAAAAAGTTGTATATACACTTTATAGACATCATAGACATGCATATTCCAAGTATTTATTGTCATGTATAGTAGCAATATGTATTGTTAATTTTAAAAAGTATGTTATAAAATCATTGTGTAAGTAATTTACCATATTATGCCATATGTAAAAACTTGAAAGAATATATAGCTCTGGCTGTTGGGATTGTGACTTCTGAGTTTTCTTTTGCTTATCCATATTTTCTATGGTTGGTTATAGTATGTATCCAAATATTTGATTAATAAAGTTTACAAACAAGGGAGAAAAGTGTGCTCCTCAACTGATCCCCAGTGGACATGGTTAGAATCCCTTCTCCACCCTGAATGCTAGTCATTGGGTTGCCAAGTTTCCTGATCCTTCTAATTGTGTGGGCTCAGATGTGCACGTGATAATCCAGATGCTGTCTCATCAAGGCGTGGGGCCAGGTCCCTGTACCAGTGGACACTGTCTTGTTTGTACACAACCACCTTCCTCCAGGTCGTCCTCACCAGCCCCTTAGATTGTAGGTCTTTGTCAGATGGCCCTGCTCACCTCTGGGATTATGTCTCATTGGGACTGTGCCCCTCTTCCTCCACCATTTTGGCCCCCTTCCCTTTGTGGTAGAACCCAGCCGGAGAGGGATGGGGTGCTCCTGTTTCAGTTCCAAAGACAGTGGCCAGTTAGGAAACCTCGTACGTCTGTGTTGTGATAACGACGGTCAGCGTCCATACCACCTTTTTTGTCTCTAGATGTTGAGCTCTTGCTAATGCACTTCTTCCTGGTTTAAATCTGTTGTTAAACTAGGCTCACGCTTCAGTTATTTTACAAGTGGTTCAGTAGTTCAATAAATTGTTCGTGGTTACAGCTCACGTTGCTTTATCCAGATAAGCTCCCCTGGTTATGTGAGACGGTGGCCATCAGACCACAGGGGGGCACATTAGCTTTCCTTTGCAGTTGTTTTGTTTTATTTTTTTCTATAAAAAACAAAACAATGCCAGCAATCCATACATTGGTTATAGACAGACAGATGTGAGAGAGCCCCCTCTCCACTGTGGCTGCATACCACACTAGAGGTGGACGAGGAGGGTTCCTCCTGCAGGGACGGGAGGGTAAGGTTCTGAGGCCAGGCCAGTAGATACCACCTCCCTGGGTCTGAGCTGCAGTCCTCAGCCCCTTTCAGGCTTCATCTCTGTAGGTTGAGACTACTTCCCAGGGGCTGGAGGCTGGGAGGGGGCTGTGTCTAGGCGGAAGCCTTCCGGCTTCCTAGCAGGAGGAGCTTTTTACAAAGGAAGCCTTAGGGGCCGGGACTCCCCTTTGCTCTCCTGTGGCACAAACATGGCAGCTTCTTTAACCTCTGGGGCCCCTCTGAGAAGGGTCCGGAGGGCATGTTTATCTACTCAAGACCACCTCCCCTGATACCAACATTAGGTATACAGAACACTGTCTCCAGAATGCCCTGCCCATGGCTGCCCCTGGCTTTGCCTCATGGACAGGAGCAGACAGCCCATATGGCACCTCCAGGGTGGGGTTCCTCCAGCCCCGCCCATGTGCTGGGTGAGTACAGTGAGGTCTCACCTTCTGGAATGCAAACTGGCTGAGAGTTCTACACCTCTGGGTCTGGTAACCCCGCTACTCTTGGCAGGAGGGGAGCTGTGTTCACACAGCAGCTTGGGGTGTGTGCCCTGATTTTGGGGACACAAAGCTTACTGGCTGCTCGACTATCCATGTCCCCAGGCCTCCAGGCAGCTGGGATCCTGCTGACCTTTAAAAAAATATCCTCAGACTCAGTTCCGCCTACTGAGGGATGCCTGGAAACCTCCTTCCCAACACCCCTGGGGAGTCCGTAAGACTTGTTTCTGCTGTTTCCTTCTCTCAGAGAATTGCTGACACATCTGGAGCCCTGTCTGGGGCTGCGTTTCCTTTACTAAGCTAAGTGACACAGGCGTTGGGCCACCGCCCCTTTCACTTCGTCCCAAACTGCCTCACAGAAGGCAGTGGCTTGTGGTAAACTTTCACTGAAACGGGGAAGGAGGGAGGCAGGGGCCTGACAGAAGCAGAGCTCGGCCCCTGCGTTCTGTTCCCTGAGCAGATGAGATCTGCTCACCCCTTTCAGATACGTCTGCGGATTGCAACAGGAGGGCTCACAGCCAAGGCTATCATAGCATGTTTCTTAGAAAATATTCCAGACTGGGGAGGAAGGATGGACTTCTCCTAGCAGGCAGATGTGGTGCGGTCATTTGTGGTTTTAAATAATTCGTTTTTTCCTTCTCTCCCCAAAACAGAGACAGAAGTTGCTGTCAGTGGTGACATCTCAGGACCCCGATTGCAAACCAGCTGCCTGAGGCAGCGTTTGGCTCACACATGTGATTTACTTAGCTTACAGTGAATTAAAAAACAACAACAAAAAAAAACCCCTAACATTTACAAAT
This sequence comes from Micronycteris hirsuta, assembly GCA_004026765.1. Taxonomy (NCBI): domain Eukaryota; kingdom Metazoa; phylum Chordata; class Mammalia; order Chiroptera; family Phyllostomidae; genus Micronycteris; species Micronycteris hirsuta. The sequence goes on along the minus strand of PVJI01000458.1, from coordinate 43,614 downwards.
CAGTAGACTTTATCTGAAAATTATTAAATTTACATCTTCTTTTTAAAAATTAGATGACCTGACAGCGTTGAGCCATGTCCGGGATTGACTTGAGCTGGTTCAGCTGCCACCTCTAGATAGAGCTGGAGCATCGGGCATGCCACAGCCCTGCAAGGCACAAGGCCACCTCCCTTTGTTGCCAGACCTTTACATGTCCCTCTCTAGTCCCGGAAGATCCAAAACACTGTGGGAATCTATGGGCCTGTCTTGAAAATGTGGCTCTGACTATTGGGTTCGGGGGCCAATGTGCAGCAGAAAGGCAGGAACAGCTAGTAGACCTTTAGCAGTTCATTCATTTCTTTCTATAAAATGAGGATAATGTCTGCCAAATCAGCCGTTGTTAAATTTTGCATTAAAATGCTCACACACACAAAAAATGCTTTGAAGTCTCAGAGGTGGCTGATAAAGTAAAAGTGATAGTTTTAGACTCTTGGTATTTCAAACTCCATGAAACATCTGTATTATACGTTCTCTTCCTTTATACGTGAAATCGGATACTGTTTCAAGGAAGAAATTTCAGTGCCATAGAACTGACAAGATGAAAGAGTTGACAGTTCTCTCTGATTTGATGCCCAGACGCATGCTGACTTTAATTCTTTGGGAGTCAAAGCCAAGGCTTGGGTGCAAGTTTGGCACTTGAGGGTGTCACCATTCCTTTCCGGGCACTCGGGCCATGTCTTGCTAATTACTCCTTTGGTGCTGGGAGCATTTGATACTCAGGATTCTGAATCATGTGCGGCACACAGACAGCGGAGAGTAACAGGGCCGGGAAGGTTGTAAGGTAGCTGGCTGCACTGCCAGAGGGCTACCTTCTGTGCCATTCCGGTGTCCGAGCCCCAGTGCTACTGGAAGAAGCGTAGGGACCTCCATCCTGGCCCTGCACCCGGCCTCCGTCCAGATGGTCACATGAGTGGGAGCAGCTGGTGCCGCCCTTCAGGACCCGGTCATTGCCCAGGTGACACCTGATCACTTAACTCTGGGCATCAAACCCGGTCATCCCCCCTTCATTTTGACCCCCTGGGGCTTTCCTGGAAGTCACTGAGCAGAAGAACCACCTAAGTTAGGATGCTGACTACCCCTTGCTCTCCTTTGTGCTCAGGCAAGCCATGTTCTGAGTTTACGACCAGCCCCTCTACCAAACCCGCTCCCTGCAGCTGCTACATTATCCCCACATTTATTTTTCATTTTAGTTTCTCATTTCCAAGTCACCCAGAGACAGGAATCACCTCCCTGTCCCCCAAACCCTAAAGAGTACTTTGAGGGCGGCAGGCTGACTAACTTTCCAGTGAACTTGTATGTAACAATCCATACCCAGCTGAGAATAGATTCAGGGAAGCCAGGTCAATACATAATCCCTAACAGTCAGCCCATTATACCACCAGTTTTCTTGACAGATAATATTAAAAATGCTGTTTCCATCATGGCCTGGCTCCTGCTGCCCCAGCTTTCTGGAGGGCCTCGGCTGACGGGGGTACAACCCCGGCCTGCCTCAGTGTCAAGTGATGTATCCAGGAAATGCCACAGAGGGAGGGCTGGGTGCGTTAGCTGCCTGACTAATGGGCTTCTGAAGCCAATTATTTATTTTCTATATCAGAGCTTCGAGGTCCAGCTACTCCCCACATGTAATGAGAGCAGGGTTGGGTTCTCGGCCCCACCCCCCGCACCCCAACATACTGCAGCAGCTGTCAGGTCCGAGTCCCCCACCCCTCCTGCACAAGGCAGCCTGGGGAAGGCGGAGGCCTGGCGGGGTGACAGCGAGGAGGTGGTTCCCAGCCTCCTTTCTCCTCACTTGGTGCCGCCCTTTCACTTTCTGCACAAGGTAGGAAGTAGGATAAAAGGCTTTTCTTTCTTCCTGTTCTTGCCTTTTCTCACAGTTATGCTATGATGTTTGGTGTCACTTCTTGTGGGTGGCTTTGAGAAAGGTTTGAGATGAAGTTTCGGCTGAGCCAGAAGCCCTAAGTAACCCTCCGGGACACCGGCTTAACTCCTCATTTCCCTCTGGAGCCTTTTGTCTCCCAGGATTGCTTTTATTTACTTTTCTTCTTTAAAAATGACATCATTCTGCTATCAGGTCGCATTGCTACCATCACTCTGGGCAAGGGCCTTCTCTTGTTTTATGTATTTATTTTCTTTATCCCCACTTCCCACCCCTAGAGCCAACTTTTTTGATATGTTTAACATGTGCTTGCCTTTTTGTTCATATGTGTTCTTCTATGCATGCGACTTGATTTTATGTAAATGGTAGTGGTTGACATCACAGTCTTTTCTGAATTTTTCTTAGTTCTGTGTTGTGAAGGCCTGTCCATGTTGGCATGTGCATGCCTCAACCGGTCCTTCCAGTTGCTGCATGGCACTCTGTAGTTTGCATCCACCATAGTCTGTCCGTGCCCCTGAAGGACAACCCAACTGCCTCCAGCTTCTCAACATGTCAGACAATGCTACCAGGAGCTTCCCTGTACTCGTTTACTTATGGACATGTGTGAACTGGGGAAACATGTCCAGTAACAGATGCATATATTTGTTGGTGCCTACTCAGTACCAACAGGACTTCCCAGTTTGGGGTAAAGTGAGTGGAGAGACTTCATCTAATGCAGATAATTCAGTTGTGATGCAGCATGGCTGTGGAACAGCGCAGGTGTGAGGCCACCCTGGTATTGCAACTCTGCTCCACCCCATCCTGCGGAGACAGTTCCAGGCTGCTCTGGGGAGACAGCCAGGGAAATGTAGTCTTCAGGGGAAACTGAAAGTACACACTTCAATGTTGTAGCCTGTGTCAGAATTTCCTTCTTTTTTGAGGTTGAGTCATATTCCATTGTCTGCATAGAACACATTCTGTTACCCTGTCCAAGCCAGAGGGAAGCTTCTGGCTTCTATGTAAATGAAGACTACAAATCCTCACACTTTGATTGGTCCAAACAGCACTATCCTGTTTGGTCATTATGGAGCTGCTCTGACTGACTGGTCAGTAAAGACGCTGAAGGGGATATAATCCGTAAGCTCTGATAGGGTAGGGAAACTGTCAGTCCTGCTGGTTGAAACAGGACTCCAGGAACTCCTCTGTAAGGCTCAGATGACAGAGGCACAGTGCATGCAGGCGGGCCGGCACAGGCCTCTTTCTGCACGGCTTGCGTGAGAGATCCCTGTTCAGCAATGGATGCTAGGCTCCATTTTTAAATTTGAGCCCAGTTAGCCTTTAGAAGCCCTTCTCAATAGGTACCATTCCTTCTCAGGGTCAACATACTAAATTTAACTCCGGCTGCCTGCCTGCTCTCCAGCATCGCTGCACCAGTCCCGTTACTTCAAACAGTGGGTTCCGTGGTCATATCGCCACATCCTCGCTAACATCTGGCGTTACAGTCTAATGCCAAATCCAGCTTATCCAGTCTAATATGGGTAAATCGAGATCTCATTATTGTTTAATTTGCATTTTCTCTGATTATTAATGATTTTGAGCATCTCTTTAAAGTGCTTGTTAGCTTCAGAGTTTTCTCATCTATAAGTTACTACTCATATCCTTTGACCATTTTTTCACTAGGTTGACATTTTCTCCTGGTTGATAGGCAGAAACTCCTTAAATATTCTAGAAAGAGTAATCCCTTGTTGTTTTAGATATTGCAAATATCTTCTGTTCTATCATTTAGTATCTTTGTTCACATTTTCTTTGAACAGAAATCTTTTATTTTAATGTAATAAAATCAATCCACTTTTTGGCTGCTTTTTGGTGCTTTTTTGAGACTTTATTTTAAAGGTCATGGCCAATGTTTTGAGAGAACAAAAAGAAATCTGAGTTGTAAGAATTGGGAGGGAAAAGATAAAATGGACATTATCTGCAAATGATATGATCATCTACCCAACATAACCAAAGAAATCAACATACACACTATTAAAACTAATAACAGAGGTCAGCCAGATTGCTGGACCCAAGATCAACATACAAAAATCGATAGCACTACTCTACCCCAGCAATAACCAACTTGAAAATAAAACATAAAAATAAGCGGTGCTTCTCTGCCTGGACAATGCATGTCATAAACATTAGTGTTCTGTTTCACTAAGGGATTTGGTTCTTACCTGTGGAATGTCACCAGGAAAACCACCCCAGAGAGTAGAGAGAATGGGACCATTGAGAGGGTAGCCCCTACCCTGGCAGTAACTGGAGGTAAAAGGTCTTCAGAGTGTCCCAGGGTCTGTAGGTTCAGTTTCTGTGGTAAGCGCCTTGAGGTGAGGAAAGGATGTCTGTCTTTCTCACCTCCATATCCCCTGCACCTGGTGTCTACCATCTAAGTGGGTCATCAATATTTATTGACAAATTAGTGGTGTAGCATATTTACCAAGGTCTTAGTGACCATTCATTTACAGCTTTCAATTTAGTCCCAGGAGAAAGCTTTCTAAGGGTGGAATTGATTTTGACGGATGAGCAGGGATGCAGTGTACAGTATTTACCATCTTTGGGAATAGAATATAAAAGTATCCTAGAGGACAAAGACTTTCTATCTTAAGGATTCCAAGGATCTCCCATTCAAGGCAAACTTTTTATTGTGGTAAAATATACATAACATCAAATTTACCATTTTAACCATTTTTTAATGTATTTATTTTTAGAGAGAGGAGAAGGGAGGGAGAAAGAGAGGGAGAAACAGCAATGTATGGTTGCCCCTCACATGGTCCTCACTGGGGACCTGGCCCGCAACCCAGGCATGTGCCCCGACTGGGAATCGAACCGGGACCCTTTGGTTCCCAGCCCGCGCTCAATCCACTGAGCTACACCAGCCGGGTCATTTTAACCATTTTTAAGTGTAAGGTTTAGTGGCAGTAAGTACATTCATATTATTGTGCAACTGTCACCACCATCCATTGCCAGAACCTTTTCATCCCAAACTGAAACTCTACTCAGTAAGCCATAGCTCCCCACTCACTCCTCCCTTCGTCCCCTGGCACCTGCCATTCTACTTCTGTCTCCATGAATGTGCCTGCTCTGGAAAACTCACGTAGGTGGAATCATATGATATTTGTCCTTCTGTGACTGGCTTATTTCAGTTAACGTAGTGTCTTCAAGGTTCATTACTGTTGCATTCTGTGTCGTAATTTTCTTTTTTTTTATTTGAGGCTGAGTAATATTCTGTTGTCTGTATGGAACGCACTCCGTTAATCTGTCTACCCTAGACGGACATGTGGGCTATTCACACCCCTGCTCTGAGGCATATTTGCTGCATACACAGTCTGGGCTAGGTGAGTCATGGGATGCGAAAGTAAACACAATACTTAGCTTCAGAGCAAAGAAGTTCAGTAGAGCTGACACGGAAGGAAGCCATGCCGCTCTCCATGGCTCAGGGGTATTACTGGAACTCAGCCTTCTGGGAGGAAGAGTAGCTCAGCTGACTGGGGGCATCTTGGCTTGTTAGGCAGAGGGAACAAAATGTGCCCAGAGGTGACCAGGGACTGTTTGGTGGCTCAGTGTAACTGAAGTGTGAGTGTCTGCTCGGAGGGAGCTATGTAATGGAGGGCGCGAGCGGGCGCTCAACCTGGAGAGCAGATTGGGGAGGACATTTGAAGGACTATTTCCTAAGACTGTCGAAAATTGCTTATAACCTAACACAAATATATATTATTTTTTCCTCTTTTTACAAACAAGGCAGTGTAATTTACATAATTGGCACATCGTATGTTTGTGTTTACTTGAAATACATAGACAATTTTTCTATATCCATATAGAGAAAATATTACTGTTTTTGTAGCTTGTGAAGCTGCAAAAGTATTATTTTGCATGGATGTACCATAGTTTATTTAACCAGTTTCCTATCGATGGTTATTTAGGTTGTTTGCCATTTTTGTTCTTAATGAGCATTGCTAATGCATGACCTTGCACAAACATCATTTCACACACATAGGAGTATAACTTGAGGATAAATTCCCAAATGCATTATTGGTGGGTGAGGGGTATATACATGTGTGATTTTGATATGCCCTCCACAGGGGCTATACCACTTGATATTCCTACCAGCAGTATCTGACGCCTGTTTCTCTGCAGCCTCGCTAAACAGAGTGTTGTCAAACTTTGGGATTTTGCCAATACAAAGGGGAATGGCACCTTGAGGTAGCTTTAATTTGGGGCTCTCTCCTTCAAGTGAGGTTCAGTTTCTTTTCTTACGTTTAACCATTTATATTTCCTTTCCTGGGCCTCTACATTCAGCATGGTGATTGTCTTTTTAAAAAAATAAATTTCTAGAAAACCTTTATATATATATTAGTCATATTTTGCTGAACTTTGTTGTTTTTTAATTACATATTGTTGAGTTTAATATGCACTTTTTCTTCATGTCTGAGATGACTGTGATTTTTCTCCTTACAGGTAGTAATAGGATGACTTTCTTAGTGGATTTCCTATTATCTCACCATTCTTAAGTTCCTGAAATAAAACTGACTCTTTTTTCCATTCAAAGCACCACAGGTGGTTTTATTTTTATTAACATATTTTTCGAATTACAGTTTACATTTAATTTTATTTATTATTAGTTTCAGGTGTATAGCACAGTGGTTAGAAACATACTTACAAAGTGTCCCCCCCGATATTACTAGTACCCACCTGGCATCGCCCACAGTCATTGCAAAATTATTAACTATATTTTCATGCTGTGCTTTACATCACTGTGACTATTTTATAACTACCACTACCAAAACAGAAACAGACTTACAGATACAGAAAACAGAATGATGGTTGACAGAGAGGAAGGGGGTTGGGGGAGTGGGTGAAGGGATTTAAAAAAGTCACTTCTTTTGGGGTTGATTTTAGAGAGAGGAAAGGAAAGAGACAGAGAGGGAAACACCGGTTTGTTGTTCCGCTTATTGATGCATTCATTGGTTGGTTCTTGTATGTGCCCTGACCGGGGGTTGAAACCACGACCTTGACGTATCAGGATGATGCTCTAATCAACTGAGCCACCTGGCTACTTCTTTCAGTGTGTTGTATTTTTAAAAGGTTTAATGCAGCAATTTTCAATGGAATTGAAATAAATTGGAATTGAATTCAAATTCTCATGGAAGACCAAAAAATATATTTTCTGCCAATCTGACAAAAAAATGGGTATAATTTTGATTCATTCACAATTGATGGCTATTGTGCTGGCTGTTGTTTTATTTGACAGTCTAAGGAAAAGAGGTCAGTGCCTCTGACTGAATAGGTGTTACATGTTTTCAAAATTCTTTTGGCACACTGGTTGAAAATCACTGGTCTAATGGATGCTGTTTGCTAATATTGAACATTTCAATATGAGTAATAAGGTTAGGCTACATTTTTTTGTTTGTTTTTGCCCAGTCTCTACCAGGTTAAGGCATGATGTTATGTATGTTTTAATAAAAAATTTTTGGAATTTTCCTTTTTTTATAACATACCCTAGAGCAGTTTAAAAACATTATTGGATCATCTGAGTTTTTTAAAGACTTGGTAAAATTTTCCAAGGCCTGGACCTGTTCAGGTGCTTTTTTATAAAACACTTTTAGACAGCTTTTTATATTTTTTAATGGAAATTGGTCTATTTATACTTGCCATTATTGTTATTATTATTATTATTTTAACCTTCCTTTCCTGTGATTAGGTTTGTTGGACTATTTATCTTATTTTTCTTCCCCCTCTTCTAAAGAAAGAACTTCTGGATTTATTTTTTAATTCTATAGGTTTCTAATGTTCTATCATATTAATTTTTGCTTTCATCTTTATTAGATTTTTACCTCTCAGCTTTGCTATATTTATAACTTTTTTAGTCAGATGCTTCATTCATTGGTTTTATTCTTTATTTTTGTATTGACTTAGGTTTTCAAGTTTATGACTTTTCTCTTAGTACTTTTTAGCTTGTCCATAGGTTGTGATAAATAGTTTTCTCATTGTCGTTTTTTAGAAATTTTTTAATTTGGGATTGTGTTTTCTCTTTAATGTAAGCATTTGTCTAAGAGTAAGTTTTGTTTATTGATTCTTGATTTAAAGGTGGAAAGGACTTTTTATTTTCTGATTTTGCTATTTTTGCTTTTATTACATTATGATCAGATTATATTGTATAGACTACAGTATTTCTGGTTTGGGGGAGCTTATCAGGGTTTCTTTGTGACTGAGAATGGTGATCAATTCTTTTATTAATATTTCATGGGCATTTGAAAAGAAAATAAGTTATCTGTTGTCAAGGTATGCTATCTGTAATACTCAGTAGAGTCTATCTTATTAATGATGTTATCAGGAGCTGCTGGATTCTTAGCTTTTGCCCTCTTGGTCTGCCATGGACCGAGCGTGCTACCAGGGCTCCTGCTGTTTCTTCTAGAGGCTCCTGGAATTTTTGCTTCATTACCGTTGCTACTTTGTCATCTGGTGCACAGGTATTCAGACCCATTATTTCATCACTGTGAACTTTTCCCTTTAGCAAGCTGTTATTCTTAATTCTGCCTTCTCAGACATTGAGAGTATGGCCTTTGTTTTGTTTTGTTTTGTTTTTTTTGTTCACATCTGTCTGATCTGCTTTCAAATGAATATCCTTCTGTTTTCAACTTTGCTTAACAACTTGGCCTTATGTATCTCTTAAGTACAGTTTGACTTTGCTTTGCTTTGTGGACCAACCTGAAAATCTTTTCGATAGATCATTTGAGCCTATTTACATCTGACATGACACATATTTGATCTTACTTCTGAAATATTTAGATTTTTCTTTGTTTCTTAAAGTTCTCTACGATGTGGTCCATTTTGTTTGCTTTGGTTCTCCTGATGTTTAAGAGGGTTTATATGTTGCCGGAGTCATAACTCCTACAATTGTAACTTCATATGACAGCTTTAGTTCTTATTTCTTTAGACCTGATCTTCTTTATTCTCTGCCATGATTAATGGCACAAGTAGCACATTTCCTTCTTCCCTTCTCCTCATTTCTTTTCCACCACCCATTTTTAGTTTGCAACATCAGGTTAGCACACCTCAGTGCTTGCCCATGTGCGTGTGATTTGGTCACAGATTCATCATCTCTGAATGATATCCTTTAACACCGAGGAAACACACATGACACAATTGTTTCTTCTTTGCAATCTTTCTCTAGAGATGTAATTGCTTCCCACTTTTTATTTTTTTTTTAGATTTTATTTATTTATTTTCAGAGAGAGGAGAAGGGAGAGATAAAGAACAATGTATGGTTGCCTCTCATATGGTCCTCACTGGGGACCCGGCCCGCAACCCAGGCATGTGCCCCGACTGGGAATCGAACCGGGACCCTCTGGTTCCCAGCCCGCGCTCAATCCACTGAGCTACACCAGCCTGCTTCCCACTTTTTAAAAGCTATGACAGAATGGTTGGTCCTAGGGAAGGTTTTCCATTTTGTTACATTTTGCTACCCTTTTCCAGTTTTTCCTTCTAGTATTTTTGGATAGAATCCACGGCTGCTCCTTTTTGTTGCTCGCAGTTCGGCATGTTTGGTTTTCCTCTACCGGGTATTAGCATAAGTTCCAAAGTGAGACTAGGGTGGCAGTGCGCAGGGTTAAGGGGCAAGGAGTGTGGGGTAACCTTTCTGACTCAACAGGCGAAGGGTTTCCCTTCCAGTGCCTTGGATTCAAATGGTGCCCTGCTTCTCCTGGCAGGGCCTTGCTCGCTCTGTGTCTGGTCCCACGTTGAAAGCGAGCAGTTTTGCACTTGAAGTTGAGTCTTTTTCCTTTAAGAACTTTCTTTTGGTTGGTCTTTCCAGCTGTATATCACTGAGTCCTCCAGCTACTCACTGAGATTCTTTTCACTTCCTCTTATGCAGCTTCTGCCCAATCACAGTAGCTCTTGACAGCCCCACACACATTTTGGAGCCTTGTATTACATTTGTCTTTCGATTTCCCTGAAACTGTATAAGCATATTCTTTTGTTCTTCAACTTGCTTTTGTACTTTTTCAGGAGAAGGAGGAAAAATCTGACTTGTGAAGCTAACTTCAAACCTGAAGTCCAGTGAAGCCTTTACCTAACTATTCACTCAGTGTAAATGGAGAATGAGGGGAGATGTGGGGACCAGGGTTCTTTGTGCAAGTTTTAGGAATAGGTGGTGATTTTGATTTATCACATTGAGTTCTGCGGGCCTGTGGGACACCCACGTGGAGATGTTGAGTAGTTAGTCTTCTATACAAATTTGGAGCTCAGGGAAAGAGGTAGGAATCAGAGGCAAAGCTCATTATGATTTTATTACTTTTTCTGCCATTTATTGAGAGCTTGCTATGTTTCAGGGAGTATATAAATATTATCTCATGCAGTTCTAACAAGAAAACAGGCTCAGAGATGTGCAGTCATGCTGCTAGCAGGTGGCAGAGCTGACGCTGAACCAGGTTTCTCTGATGCTGAGGTCTGTAAACGTGCTTGCTCCTGAGTCGCGGAGCCTGTCCTGTGGGTTCACGTTACTTTGGTGTCTGGTCTGAGTTTGAAGATGAGGCAGCATATTCCATTGCATTTCCTCCTGAGTCAGCAGGATCAATGTGTCTCAGGTCTCAGCTGATACCTTGGGCATTGCGGGCAGAACCAGCACCCACTGCTGGGGCGGGGGTGACAGGCTTGTGGTTGAATAGTGCTGCGCTGGGCTGTCATCACAATGACCCAGGTGGCATGATGTGTACACTGTGCTCAGCTCTGTGCTTAAAACGGCCCATCCTAATGCACGGCATGATGCCCACATGTGTGCTGGGGTCAACACAGTGCACCAGACACATGCCAGGAACATCGAGGTGTGGATTTTGGATGGTGACCCAGCAAGAAATGGTAAATGTTAGAAAAGAGACCAGTCCAATTAAGATGACATTTGTCTTTGCTGCCAGGGCAGCGGGAGAGAAATGGGCATTGTGGGAACGGCAGCGAGGCACTGATGTTTAGAAGCCCTGCTCTTCTACTGTGCGTGTGTGTGCTAAAAGAGTCGGTCACAGTGTAAAAATACTTCTAAAATTCATGTCGCCTAGATGTGTGTGAAATTATAGTAGGTCGGTTTATACTCTGTTCATTATGCTTTTTAGTTTTTGTTTCCAAAAAGAGACAGGTGTTGCCATTGCTCTGTCTTGTAGGTGCCACGCTTTGGGATAGAGAGTTACATCAGGTAATGTGATTAAATCAGATGAACGCTCATCACATCAGAGCTAAGAAACACAACATACTGGTAACAAGGTCTGAAATGTGGTCAGTTTTAGGAGTGCATGTTATTTTTATCATTACCAACAAAATGACTGACACCGCAGGTGAAAGGCCAATGTGTAGAGAAGCAGGGTGACTTGCCCAGGGCCACACCACAGTTAGGAGGACAGCAGGTCCTTACAGAGTTGTCATGGCCCCAAAGCCCGGCATCCACTGTCCCTTTCCCAAAAGTTACTGTGAAACATGCAGTGAGCCTCAACGTGATGCGTTTCTGTGATGAAATTCATAGAAGTGAATTTTAAGGTTTTTTCCTAAATAAAGAGTCAATAATCCAGACAGTCTTATTAAAAGAAATAGCAGGAAGTGGGCATTGGAGCACTGAGAGGTACAGTTTACTGATAGTTCCATCAGGTATGACTAGACCATAGATCTGTAGACTTCATAGGAGCCTGTCTATGCAGCAAATCACTACCTTCTGTTGCAGTGGTCGTTCCTGGCCGGTCTTAGTTCTGTCCAGAGGAGGGAGAATGCCGGGGCTCAGGGAGCTGTACTGCACCCAGCACTCCCTTATAATGTTGATTTCTTGCCTTTCAGAACTCACAATCCCCCTCATGCTGTCCAGATCATTCTGAGCATTGTGAACCAGTGAGTCACATGCTTCCCTGTGATCTTTCCACATCAATGCACACACATACACCAATTGTGTTTTTCACTCCTTTAAAGGAAAGACTTGCTCTCTTTTTCTGTGAATTGTAAGAGGCTGCTTCCCAAAGAAACAGAAAGGTCACACCTGTTTTTCCAGCCACCAAAGTGCCGTAACCACTTCATAGTTCTCTCATTACTCATTTTGGTTGAAGAGTGCTAGGAGACCCACCACCAAGTAGGAATTAACATCTTGCCTTGCTCCTTCTCTTTGGCTGCTTTGGATAGGCAAGCAATAACCCAAGTCTGCAGTGATGCTACATTTGAGAGTTAATACCTATAGACTCTACATATATTCATACGTAAACTGCCTTCCCATCTCCATGTATGACATCCCGAAGCAGGAGGATGGATTCTCTGCATGGAAATTGCAACATCTGCTTCCATTAATGTCATTGCCACTGTTACAAGGAGTAGCTGGAATGAAGATTCCTGAGCTGAAATTAAATAGGGTTAGTTAATCCACATTTTTAGTTCCCTTCAGAAGTCTGAGACCAGGCAGGAAAGGATTGGAAATATATCTGCCAAGATGCTTTTAATAGAAGATAAAGAGAAAATCCAACTCAAACTGACTTAAAGAATAAAGATACTCTATTGACTCACTTCATTGAAAAGTCTAGAGGTACTTAGCTTCAGGCGAGGGTTGATCCAGGAACTTAAGGATTTTGTCTTTGTCTGGGCTCCTGGGTTAGTTGTCTATCACTTAATAAATTCCCTAACAAACTTAGTGGTTTACAACAACAAAGCCTATTTGTTACTGCCCGGTTGCTGTGGGGTGGGGATTCAGGAGCAGTGGACCTGGGCAGTTTCGGCTCAGAATCTCTCATGGGGTCGCACTGAAGGTGTCAGTTTGTTCTGTAGTCATCTTGACCTGGAGGAACCGTTTTGGGCAGATTGGCACTGCTTGCTGGTGGCAGGGAGGCCTCCCTGCCTCCTCCCATCCTGTCCCTTAGCAGCAGGTCACTAACTGTGACCCATTCTAGCAGATGGAAATCAAGCTCCACCTTCTGAGGAGAGGTCTGTCCCTCTGCAGCTCACTCAGCCTCTTGCAGCTCTAACACTACTGCTGACAGCTCTCAGGCCTCCAGATTCTTACCCATGCCCGCTGGGGAAGAGCAGGTCCCAGAGCCTCCATTGCATTGGATGCTGAGGTCCTGTGCCTCCCTGCTAACAGCACCCCTGAGGCCAGGTGGATGAGGTTATTCTGATTTGTTTAGGGGCAGATTAATTCAGGCCAGATTACCCCAAAGTCAGAGATGGGGAAGCATCACGTTCCCTAGAAGCACGTGCGCAACCGGAGGCAGGGGACGGGCCACAGGCATGACCCCAGCTCTATCGCCAGGAGAAAGGAGAGTGGATCCTGGGGGCCAGCCCATGTGCATTCACACTCCCTTTGTCTGCCTTGGGGATGGTCTGGTGCGATGTCTTAAAAGGGAGTTCTGTTGAGCAATCTCTCATGGAGTTCATTTCACAGTTTCACACCAGCTGGTTAAGGAACTACAAAGATAAAATCCGCAGAAGTAGTTTGTGAGGAAGGAGTGCCGACGAGCAATGCTCTGACGTGGCACATTTCTTACATGGTGGCCGCTTTTATTTTAGGAAGTGGCCTCAGATGCCTTTTGTAATCAGGATGCTGGTTTCCTGAAGCTTCCCACAGGGACTGGGCAGGCTGGCACCAGGCACACGTGAAACTCCTACTGAAAGCAGGTGACCCGATGAATGAACGTTTGAGTGATGCACTTCCCTCTCGCCAGCACGCATGTACCACCCTGGCAGTCTGTCATCCTCCCTTACAATGTGGGAACCCTGAAAAAGGGGTTGTGTCTGCTTCATTAAATCCTGCCTGGGTGAGACTGCCTGGCACACAGGAGGTGTTCAATAATCATTTGCTTAATATTTATTGATTTTATTATCATGAATCAATATTATAAGTGAGTGGATTTGCTGTATTTCCACTCCATGGTCCAACCCTCAGTTATGGCTGTTGTGCCCACTGGGTGTGAAGTCTGAGCAAGGTCGCGGGAGATTGAGGCAGTGAGAGGCGTAGCTGCTGGTCGGCAAGGAAGGGGCGTGGACTAGAGTGGCTCTGAAATGCAAGAAAAATAACTTTCATTTTTTCCCTGATCATTCAACTGAACTTTTAATGTGACCCCTCTTTTTGTCAGGTCAATGAAAACAATCTTAGCCATCTTGGGGCCTTCCCAGTCCTATGTAATGACAAGGTGTCTTTGGAATGAAGGTGACTATGGCGCCCCAGTGGTCATGTCTCCATCCAGTGCTGGCCTTTGCAGGTGATCATCCATTCCTGTCCAGGGCGCCCACAGATGCCCTGATCATCTTGCTGGGGTACCAGTGCCTTCTTGGGGACTTCCTGGCACCTCGTCTCTCCTCTGGAACATTTGTGTCTTCTCTGGGGCAGGAAGACGACACTGATTCATCACATACTCTTTTTTATCTATTGTTCTTGTTGTCTTCTCCAGCCTTCAACTTGAGACTTGAAGTCCTAAGAGAATTATTCTTCTCTGTTAGCCATCTCTTCCCTGATGCAGTGAGCCTCTGGTGGCTTAATGGAAGAGGAGGTCAAAGGGTAACAAAATACGGGAGGACAAAAACATTAGTTACAGTATCAAAAATAATCAGGATTGGATTGCCAGGGGCTGAGGCTGGAGGAGCGGAGAGTTGCTGTTTCATGGGTGCAGAGTTCTGAAGACGGCTGCGCAGCACCGCGAATGCGAGTCACCTTATCTAAAAATGGCTAAGATGTTAAATTTTATGTTATGTGTATTTTACCACAATTAAAAGTGAAATAAAAAAGCAAAAAAGAAAAGTAATTTACTTATAGGATTATGTCTTGTTCTACACTGTCTTGAAATTATTGAGCGATAAAATCCCGGGCC
>PVJI01000458.1:11366-23866 GCA_004026765.1 Micronycteris hirsuta | reverse complement strand
ATCCCCTACCTTCTGTTTTGAAGTATTCCAAGTTGCTTTAGTTTTATTAATGTATTTCTTTTATCTTCCATCTGAATAGTGTTCTCTATGTAAAGTGACCAAATGTGATTAATGATGAATAGATTAAGATAGGACAGGGTGTTTGAAAAATGACTTAAGGACTGCATGTAAGTCACTGGCTGAAGTCCCAAAATGCAAATTCTGGTTAAGTTAGTGACTGGAAAATCATGATGGCCCAATGGCATGAGCTTCTTCATTATTTAGAATTGCTTTATAAAAAATAAATAATTATCATTTTGCATGGGAACGAGTTAATTATTTCCTAATTATTTCTATAGGCATTACGGTCCCAGAGTCACAAGTTTCCTGTAACTGACACTCAGACACCCTTGCATGCCTGGCTGTCCAGCATCTGCAGTCGCTGCTTCATTCTGCACGTGGTGTGGTGTGTTCGTGGAGGTTGGTGCTGCAGTAGAGCATGTGGAATGATCTAGTTTGCAGGAGGCTCTGTTCCCTGAGAAGAGTCTGCACCCCCCGGATGGGGTCTGGAAAGGGAAGTCCGGTGCACCTGTGCCGCCTGCCTCGGACAGACAAGCCCGATCATTGGGCAGCTCTGTGCTCACACCCTCGCAGGATCTGGGAAACTTGTGAAAAATAAATTAATAATGCATACTAAATTACATCTGCAGGAGACACTTAGGTGTATATTACAGTCTTCAAAGATGATTAGATTCACGTTTTGTTCACGGGGAACGCGCAGCCTCTCCTCCTAGGTGTGTCTTGAAACACAGGTCGGCCAGCACGACCTGTGATCTGCCCACTGCCCTGCGTGGTCACAGTCCTCAGTCACCTGGGGCTCCAACTTGGGCTCCAGGCTGCCAGGTGCACCACTCAGGCCAGCAGCTAGGGGAGCCCAAGGCTTAAGGTGACCTGACTGGAGTGTTCAAGAAGGCAGGCAGGGGCTCTGTGGGTAGGGGGTCGTCAGTGCAGTTTGCAAAGGACCCCTTGTTGCTGAGTCTGCAAAACCGGGTTGAGAATCAAAGGGCTTCTCCACCCTGTACTCAACACTGAGGACAAGAGTCACCATCAGAGTTGGCTTTTGTTTGTTTGGCTGGTATGGTTTGGTTAAATCACAGAGCAGAGAGAAATACAGCTGCATTGATCGTTACCTCCTTGTGCCTGCTCTGCGGCGTCCGCACACGAAACATGCTGCTTCTGTAGCAGGAGGAGAGTGGGTATTTATCAGGGTTCAGAGCCAGTTCAGCCACACACTTGACAAATTATTTGTGGAATTGTTGTATTCATAGTCACTTAAATAAGAATCTGTCAACACGAAGGCTGCGCTTTGTTGCAGCGGGTCCCCTGGTTTTCCCTGCACACCCAGAGGATGATGGATTGGAAGTAATGCAAATTCACTACCATTTTATATGCTGGTGCCTTCCTCAGAGACAGGAAGCATAGCTCAGGAGCATCGTGTAGAGGCCGTAGCTGTGAGCCCTCTTCCTTGTTGGAAGTCCTGCCTTTTCTTCATCTTCTTCCTTTTTCTTCCTCTTCATTTTCTTTTTCTTTTTTGAGTGGGACTTTGGAACAGGGAAGTGGAATTCAGTATTTCCTCACATTTCATTTTGGAAAGCGCTCTCCCAGCAGGTGCACATGCTGGCGTTTTAGGCTACCTCGTGCATATGCTTAGCCATATTCTGTAATTATAACAAATTGATAAATATAATTATTTGGTTTTGTGACAACTTAAAAGTTAGTACTCCTTACTTAGCAGGATGTTAAGTCTTAACTCTTGAAGAAGTGGGAAAATTTGGGTCAATGAGGCTGTGGAGGCAGATGGGGACAGGTGGGGCAGTGACATGTGGCTAGAGTTTTAGTCTGTCCTGTGGCTTGTGGGGGCTCCTTATGCTCAGTGAGGATGGCAGAGCTAGGATCTCACTGTCCCTCAGAAATGTGAGGACAGTCGGTCTCTCCATGTCTGCCTTCCCAGGATTCCAAAGCTTGAGGGATTGTTGCACAGCTCTGGGGGGTGGGGGCTGTTGCAGGTCTGACCAGAGACACCAGTGCTGGCAATAGGAGCAGAGCCCGCAAGGCCTTCCTCTGTTGCCTGGACAAGAAGGCCCTCTGATGCACGGCAGGGGCGCCCGCAGAAGACGCTCCCTGAAGCTGTCTCTGGAATGGGGTTTCTTTAGGAAGGACACGGGAGCCTTCTGGTTCCATGTCTCTCTTTACTGAAGAAAGCAGCCAGGAGCTGGGGGCCAGGGTTCTGGTCAGAATTCCATGTGAGCCGGAGCAGGCCCACACCTCCTCTGAGCCTCAGCAGACAGGGCTGGTCTAGCTACCCAAGAGGCCTCGACCCCAGACTCTAACTCAGGAAGAGCAACTAAAGGCCAGACCTGCCAATGCAGCCTGGAACGAGCACGAGTCTCTCTGCCGTTCTCCTCCTGTTAGAGGTTTGCAAAGGAAGCCTGTTGCCTAAAAACATATTCTTTTAGACACAGTGATTTGCATGGTGGAGTATTATTACATCTATGGCCCCCATTTTCAAAAAGCCGAAGAGCAGAAAGAAAAAAATAGAAAAACTCAATGTAAAAACAAAATCCCATGTCATATAACATGTCCCCTCAATACCACTGAAAAATACATGTAATATTTTGAAATCACTGACTAATTATTTTTAATCACTCCATAATAATTTACGTAGACGCTCACTCCTTTGGACGTCTTCCTGTTTTGATCTAAATGAATTCCCGAACATGCTGTCAAAACTCCTACTTTGGCAACTGATTTGGTTTTGCTGAATTTCTTTCGTGTGTCCAGATCTCTTGCCAATGAGGCTGTGGAACATATTTTGACAGCTTTGTTGCTAAGTGTGTTGCTACTTGTGTCTGGAACGGGTATCAAATTTCAGAGATTAATCTGTTTGTTTCCTCCATGCTCACAATGTCTACAGGATGCCATTGGTTTGCCTGGAGCTGCTCCTGTCAGTGAGGAGGAGACCAGCCTGGATTGCGTGGGCAGCGCCATGCACGGGGCATCTCACAGCACCTGTGCTCTGTGCCGGGGTGCTGAGCATCCAGGGCCAGGAGCTGCTGAGTGGGCCGGCACCTCCACGGGAAGCCCTTCCTCAGCAGGAGGCTGTGATTCACATGGCCGTGGCATCGGACTGGTGTGGCTACCCAAAACAATTCTTGTTCAGGAGCAGACTTTACATTAGAGTTCAGTGAATTACAAACTTCAGACAGAACCCTGACGAGACAAGAAGACTGCGCTTTATTCCTCTTTTTACATTTCATCCTGGTCTCACTGGGCGTTCCTGTTCTTTGCTGGCCCTTTTCAGACTCCTAGGAGGGTGGCTCTCATCATATGCCTTCTGGCCCAGCAACAGCAGCAGCATCACCTGGAAACTTAACAGTTATTTTCAGTCTGCCCCCCTCTCCCCAGATCTGCTGAATTGGAAATGGTGGGGGTGGGGCCCGCAATCTGTGCTTTCATAAACCCACCAGGTGGTTCAGACGTACACTGAGGTGTGAAGTCACTCCTCCAGTTGGTCGGCACGCTGTCTCATCATGTTTCAGGAGTGTTTTCTGATCATTGATTCCTGCAGCCCCGCTTATGCTGTATGTTGTCCGTCTTTGTTCACTAATAACTTTATTGAATCAGTGCTTTAAGACAAAGAGGCCTTGCTGTCAGGCACTGACATTTACGTGCCCGCCACTGTGCCAGCCAATGGGACCGAGAGCACCTGCTGTGCCTCAAGGAACTGACAGGTTAATGGAGCAGAGGCAAAAGTACCTGCACGGCGGCCCTGCAGCCTAAGTGCAGAGAGAAATGGGGCACAGAAGACGGGCGCCTCGGCTGCGCCGACAGGGCAGGGCAGGCAGAAGCAGTGTCTGGTGTTCTGGACAGAGGGGTTGCCTGCAGTCCTAGAGCACCATTCCCGGAATACTGTGTAGATCACATGGCTGATGGTAGAGTGAAGGGAGGTGAGAATGTAGTAGGAGACAGGGGCTAGAGGTTTCAAGCCAGGCTTAGGAGTTGGGGACCACTGAAGGTTTTAAACAGAGGTGACAAGAACAGATTTATGCCTGAGGACCTACCCTGGTGGCTACAGCATGAATGACTTGGGAGGAGCACAGCTGGGGACAAGGAGATGGACCAGAGGTTGCTGGTGACCCATCATCCGTTTAATGAAGAGATACCTACCCAGCCTGTGGGTGCAGAAGCCAGGCTCTTGGATCAGATGGAGCAGACCTCGTCTGCAGTCCCGGCTCTGAGGTTTTCAAGCTGTAGGGCCTTGGGCACAGTGCTCTGAGCCTCGTTCTCCTCATGTGTAAATGACAATAATAGTGATATTCATCCCAGAGAATTGTCATATGGGATTATGCACATAAACATTTCCCAAGACCAAGTGTCTGATATAAGCAGCCATCCTGGTGTTACTGTCGTCGTTGTCGTTGTGTCAGGTGTTGTGCTTGGTGTGGGCACCTGCACCCGTGGTGCACTGAGTGAGAGGCCGTGGTGGCCTGGGCCGCAGCAGTGGCATGGAGCGGGAGGAGACACACGCAGCGGGTACTGAGGGTGTTAGGAAGGACGGGGCATGGAGCAGGAACAGAAGTAAAGCCCAGGGGAAGTTGGACATGTCCCCCGGGTTTGTAGTTTGTGCACATATGGTTGAGCCCTCTCCTGGCATGGAACAAGGAGGAGGAGGAGGAGGGGACATGTGAGGGTGGGTAGTAGTGAGCTGTGCTTTGTGTGTCTGTTGTCGTGGGACTTGCAGGCGAGTGTCTGTCCGAAGTCAGTGTCGAAGTGTGGAGCATAAGAGAGATTGGGACTGGGGTACCAGGCACATGTTTGCACAGTGCCGGCAGCATTCAAGGCCCTTGCAGAGAAGAGACGGCGGCATTGCTCCAGGTTCTTCCTGGAGATCCCGAGCAGAATGCCCTCCTTGCTGTGAGACCTTGTTTCACTCTGCCTTAGCTGCATTTGGTTGTACATGTGATGTTTCAGGTCTGGGAGCAACTCTCTGTTCCCAGGATGTTGTCTTGTGCGGCTCCCCCTCTGTGATGTGTTTGCTCAGCTCCATGCCTTGCAGAACCCCAGAGTCTCAGGGTCAGAGGAGAAGGGACTTTGAGGCACATTTGAATCTCTCCGCAACCTCCTAGATGGCGTTTTACTGCTACCGAGGGTGAAAAGGAGCTGAAGGGGGTGATCAGGAAGGTGGTCGTAGGGCCCTAGTCTCAAACCGCTCATTGAGCACCTCCATTCCTGTCCTCGTTTCTCTCCTCTCTCTGTCAGAGCACCGCTCTAGGTACAGACTTCAGGGGTCCAGAAGACCCCTCTCCATCATCATAGCCCATCGCCTGGAAGGCAGGACCCTGGGGAATGAGACACATTAGGGCTGTGTTCATGCACGGTGGAGGGGATTATGAAGAGTGAAGTGTTTAATAGCTTGAGTTAGGGAAGCAGAGAGAGATGATGAGAGTCCAGAACAGGATATTTGTGTCAGTCCTGGATGAAGAAGAGCTGGGGGAGGTGCCATGGGAAAACCTCACTGTTGTTACTGGTTTACCATGTCAAGAGCACAACCCCCAAGTGTGGCTGAGCCCAGAGTGTAGAGCCTTCTTGAGACAACCCAGAGCTACAGAGGTTGGAGCCCTGAGCACACGAAGGTCACCCACTGGAAAAGTCACACCTGCAGGGCGGGCAGGCAGCAGACAACAACGAGAGTGCAGAACACGAGACCCTGGGCACAGAGAACGTGCGGCTTTGACTCAGGTCCGTACAAAAGGGACCAGCTATTCCTCTTCCTCGTGGGAAACCTGGACACCAGGGGTTGATGTGGAGTCTCCATGTTTTTCAAGATTCGATTGTTTAAAAATAATCCTTTTAAAAAATGTTGTTAAGCCTAACAGAGCACAACCATGGAACCAGACAGGACGTTTAATGCTGCTGGTGTGTGGCGTCTGAGACATTGATGAGGCAGACAGTCATGAAAGTCTCACTTCGTTGAAGACTAGTAGAACTTAGCACCTCCTCTGACTTGAGTGCCCCAGGATGGGTGACCCGAGGCTTTGTTCTCTTGCCATCTCTCCAGGCAGCCTCCCTTCTAAACCCTGCTGGGATGGGATGAGTGTGCCAGACAGGTTTCGGTGCCAGCCTCAGGCCCCTGGAAGTCCCTGGAGCTCACGGTCAGTAAGGCTGAAGGCCTCCCTGAGGACGGGCACGGGCCAGAGGGCAGGGATGGCTCAACCCCAGGCCAGTTACACGGGAGATGCGGCCTCGGCGCTCTTGCTGGTGTCTGTGAGCACTGGCACGGGGTCAGACCTCCCTCTTCACAGTGTGCTGCCCACTTGGGGTCTTCGGGTGGCCTGCCCTTTGCCAGGGTGTGGAGACCACGGACGTGCTATATGAAATGTAATAATGTCATCGGCTTCCCCCTGGTTTCCTGTTGATTGACTTTTATAGCTTGCAAACATTATGCTGGATTGGTAAATTGCAATAAATTTAATCAAGAATTATTTTATTCAGCCTACTAATGAGGAATAATAGCATATGTATCAATTAGACTTGTCAATTTGTGTGAAGAAATAGATTTACAAAGGGATAGTAAGCAAAAAAAAATATCATTGATATCAATTCACTTCATTATTTTTAATTTGCTGTGAGTATTGAGTGTTTCTAACATAAAATCATTCCTCAATTAAAATAAAACATCTGTACTGCTCTCGGCTCCTCATCCCTTGTTTTTGCTTACAGATTAGCAGTTGTCATTGGTTTCAGTCTGTTGTCATCTCATTAATTTGCACCCATAAATGGGCAAAAAAGTATTCTCAACTGTCAGTGAAAAACGTAATAGCGAAATGGTTTTCTCATCTTTTAGGGAAACAGCAGGGTTGTTGCAGCAACAAAGGGGTAGAGGGTGCGGAACAGCGCACGGAAAGCCAGGCCTGCTCAGTTGGACTCCTGATGCTCCTTCAGACCCAGCATTTTTAGGGCTCTTTACTGTATATCCTGTGGTTAATTATGTGCAAAAATGGCCATAAGTATTGCCTCGTCTCTGTCTCTGCAATGTGACTTTGTCATTCTTTCCACCAAGAAGTAAAGTCTCTCCACCTCACGAATTGGAGCGGTTAAATGACTTACTGTGGCCATAGGCAGCTGCAAGAGCAAGCACGCAGACACACCAAAAAACCAGTGTGCGTGTCTGAGCCTAGGTCTCAGGAGGCCGTGCTTGCCTGTGCTCTGCTTCTCTTAAACCCTGTAACCCTCATGTCGACAGGCCCCGGCCAGCCTGCTGGAGGATGAGACCAGGGAAAGAGAACAGTGTGCCCTCCAGCTGCGTCATCTTAGGCCAGCCAGCCCCCTGGTGACCAGCAGCTGGCTGCAGACAGGTGAGCGACACTAGCCAAGTCCAGAAAAGCTGCCGCACTCAGCCCGGCACACATTGCTGACTCACAGCACGGTGAGCTAGGCTGTTGCTGAAGCCACAACATTTGAAGGTAGTTTGTTATGTGGCAAAAACTGATACATGCCCGCTATTTCCAAAATAGCTTGGAGCTGCAGATGATGTTGGGCATGAAAGATGGGTTTAGTGAGAGGTGCCCAGAATCCAGGTAGGAGAGAGGATCAAGGCATATAGAGGCACATTCGGGTTATTGTAGTCTCACAACAGGCCTTTCAGCAGCCTGAGGGACCATGTGCATTTGCACACATGTATCCAGGGACCTGGAGGCAGGCGACTGGTTGGGACTCCATTCTAGTCCTCTTCCACTGTACCAGTGCCTTCAGGGCCTCCCATGGTCTCCAGATGCTGGGTCAAGTGCTAGTTTAAGATACTTTCGGAAAGTTCTAGAGACTTTCAGAGCAGAGGTACAGAGAAGCAGCAGTGGGCCTTGACCTTGGGGAGGTAATGGGTGGGTCTGGTAGGTACAGGATCTGCAGACGCCAAGTGTGTGTGGCCATGTGAAGGCCTCCTCCCCACATACTCCCAGCCATTGACATGCTGGGCACTGACTAAGTGCTCTGCACTGAGCTCTCTCCAAACATCTAAATCCCAGACGGACAGCAGAGGTAGATGCTGCCAGCCTCCTCCAGCAACGTAGTAGACTATGGCCAAAGGAGGTTAAATGACGGTTCTGTTCAAGACTCACAACTACTGAGAGGAAGAATTGGGGTAAGATCTGACAACAGAATTCATGACTCTCCAATACTCCACGGCTATCAAATGCTCTCTGAGGTGTGTAACTCAGTCTTCGGCCTTCAGTCATTAACACTTTAGTGTAAATTAACTTCTTGCTCCTCAGGGACTATGGTCTGAGAAGAGGGCACTAAAGGGAAGCCCTGGGAGATGGAACTTGTTCCTGTATCTGTGAGTTGGGGGTATACCTTAATGCTCTGAGTGGCTCCCCTCCCTGGAGTTTAGGCAGCTACCTGAGCCACAGGAGCAAGAGAAGGGAGAGGTGTTTCCCTGGGGACCACATGTGCTGTGTGACAAGGAAATAAGAAAATCAGTGCTTGACAGTCCAAGCCACTCCTCTTGCCCCCACCTTCAGTAAGTTTAGAGAAGCCGTTTGCAAAGCTGCCCAGGCAGTTCTCAGGCTGCCTTTTGTTCATGCTTTTGGAGGCTCCTAAGGGTCTCCTGCCAAGACCATCATGAGCATCTGTATATAGCTGTCCTGGGTCACCTCCCAGAGTGCTGGGAGTGCTTCCTTGCTCCAGGAGTGCCCCACACGTGGGGGTGGGGGGGAAGACTGCAGGCTGCTGACCTGAGTTTATACATGCCTTTTGTCTTGGTGCACCCAGATGCCTTATAGTTGTACATCAGTGGTCAGCCCGTGCACCTCTGGAGTAAGCGGCAGTTGTTTAACTGTGCAGGGTGGCCTTGCTGGGCAGGGCCCACCCCATGGACATTGCTCAGGCATACACTGTCTACTTGTGTGCATTACAGATGTCAACTTGTAAAAAGTCAATATTTAAAATATGGCACAGTTTACAACCCCCTTTTTCCTGTTTTGGCCACATGTGAAGACTGGAACACGAGGGGTGTCTTGGTGAGGGCTCAGATGTTCGGCATGACCTGTGGGCCTCTACACTGTCCTCAGACGTAGGTTAGCTCTTCCTTGCTGGTGTGGATGGGTGGTGTTTGAGGGTTTAAAGTGCTCTGCTCCAGCACGGAGCTCTGACTCTCTCCCCGACCCACTCCAAGCTCCTCCCCTGGTCCTTGTCACCTGCACAACCAGGAGGTGCGGCGGTGGGGATATACGCAGAGCCCCCAGAGTAGGGCTTGGGCATGCTTAACAAATGGTGATGACTTGGGGCCAAAGTCCTTGCCAGTGCTGACCTCTGTGCATCTAGGTTTGCCCAGCCAGCCCCAAGTAGTGCAGGCTGTCGTGGGCCTGGGCGTCGGCCGCAGGGCCTCCTGTCTGCTGGGCTGTCCAGCAGGCTGTGGTGCTCCAGCACCCCCAGTGCGCAGTTTTTCCAGTTTACCCAGAGCATCAAATGAGATCATAGCCCATGTTGTCATGGATGCCAATTTTTTATATTTCTATTTATTTCCACACGTGAAAATCAGGCGTTGGCTCGAACCACATGCCTGGAGGGAGGTGAAAGGTTTTGTGTGAGTAAGAGTTGATCAATATCTGAACCAGTCACCTCCTGTCTGCCTCTGGGAGCCTTGTCTCCACCAGCGACTGGGAAGAAGACAGATGCCCCCAGGGCGGCAAGAACTGCACCTGCCACAGACCTCTTCACAGCAGGTGGGAGGTTATCAGCTTCAAAACGAATCCCCTCATCTGGGTGACATGTAGCCTTTTGTTAGGTTTGAAAAGGTTTAGAAACATTTTAGAAATGGGGGAGGGGATGAAAATATTAGGCTGAATTCACATGTCAATCCTCTAAATAAAACCCTAGAGTTCAGCAAAATAGACCCATTCCAAGGCTATGTGATATCCATCAGCTGCTTGGGTGTTTCATTCCTTTCTCCCCAGGGACATCTGATTTGGGTTTGCGTCGCTTGCACTCAAGTGGGAGGTGAGAGAAGGTAAGCTGGGTGAGTGTGGACTCGGGACACAGCCAATCCAGGTAATTTAGGAACCGAAACGCGGCTCTTCCTGGAGCTGTCAGCTCTTGGTGCTAGGGAAGGGCCTTCCGTCCCAGACACATGGGAAACGCACGCTCCCTCCTAACGGTGGGTGGTAAGTCAGAGTCGCTCTCCGATGGTCTCGGGGCCAGCCCCCCGCCAGTCTCCCTTAAAACGGCCGACGTGCAGATGTTTTATCCTTTGCCCCTCCTTCTTTAGCACATGTTAATAAAAGTTCTATCTAAAACAGAGCGATAAAGGAGATTAATACTTTTATTTCTCACACATGCTGAACTCTTTTCATCTTGAATTACCCAGTTGGAGTGTCTACACCACCTGAATTAATTAACTTCATCATTGTCAAGTCACCAATTCATCTAAATCGTCATAGACAAGACCTCTGCTTCTAAAGAGAAAACCTCTACGCAGACAAGTGCAAAGACACCCGCTGCCTGGAAGGCTGAGTGGGTGTGTGCTGCCGCAGCCTCTGTCCTGAAATTCTTTTCAACATTGACCCACAAAGGAAATTACGTGCATTTCCCCGACAAACAAACTTGGATCTTGAAGGTGTGAGTCTATTGTCTTGGCATTTAGCTTGGGGATACTGTATTTGAATTAGAAATGTCTCTTTCTAAGAGGCAGAGGAATTAACAATTTATTTCTGGATCTGTTAGCTGCAGTGGAGTGCATATTGCTTGGGGTCCAGCTTGAGATGTGTGTCCTCATTTTAATCGCAAGGTCACCATTCTCTTCCTTCATTTTGGACACTTCTAAGTCCTTATTGAAAGGCCTCCTTCAAAGTGAGGAGAGAGGGCTGGGCACCAGGAGAGATAAGGATCAATTTTGACAGCTTGAAGCTCTGACTGTCACCTGTGCTCAGACTTGGAAGGATGTGGCACACTCTAGAAGTCTGTCACAAGTTAGTCATGTCCTAGGAAGGTAATGTGGGGTCTGGACCTGGTAGAACCAGAACTGAGTTCCTGGGTATCTCTCTAGAAGGGAAGCCCCCAGAATCACCATTTCACAGCATCTGGGCCAGAACAGGCTCAGAGGTGTTTGTCAAAGGGCAAACCACCTCCATCCAAGGGCGTATCTTGCACTGGGAGCTGCTGGTCATCGGTGGGTTGGTTCATCCTGACCCCTGACAAGGGACTGCCGGGCCACCTGAGCTGTGGTCCTAGGCCATGTCTCCTCTTCCATTACCGGGAACACCAGCCCCGTTCAAGAATGAACTTTCATTGAGCGCCTACTGTGCACGAGGTGCTTTGACAGCTGCTCTACAGAGGCAATTACACACCCTGTGAGGGGAGTACTTTAGAGACTGCTATTTTTATAGAGGAGGAAAGAGGCTCAGAGAGGCTCAGAGGAGGACAGCAACAGATAGGACCAGCAGCTACTCTGAGAAGCAAGCCCCAAGCTGTGGTGGGATGCAGGATGCAGTCTGGCCAGCTGACCAGACCCAGGCTGTCCAACGTGTCTCGGTTAACTGAAGGGTGGAAAGAGAGCAATCAGATTATCATAGCTATAGGTTTGCAGTTGTTTTTGGTGATGTTAACATGCAAATTGTGTTTACCTATGTAAACCTGCTTTATGTTTCAACAGAAGATATTGTCCTTGCTTAGGCAGCCTTATAGGAATGTGCCTGACTCAGTTTACACAGAGGCTCTGTTTTCTGGGCTGAAGGTGGAGGCAGGGGACCAGGGGAAGAGGATCCATAGGACAGAGGGCGGTACCTTTTCCTCTCCTATTCCCTAAGGCTGCAGAGAGACACCTGAGGCATTTTCAGGAGGCACACGGAGGCATCATCGGGGCACAAACCGCACGGGCCCTCCCCACCAGGACCCCACTGGGCAAGAGCTGGGGAGCTGGGCCTTGTCCCTGACGCCCCGGAGATCTGACCCCGAGGACGCTGCAGCGATGTGGACAGCGGCTGTGCCAGCTGGCCTTCGAAGTCTGGCCTGCTTGTGAGCCCCTGTGAGACCCAGCAGGGGACACCAAGAGACACTCGGGGGTCTCCGGGAACTGGAGTCCCAGGTGGCCAGATTGGGCCAGTGTCAACCAAGCTCTAGTCACCCTCGCATGAGCCACTCCCGAGGCTGGTTCAGGGTGGGCCGGGAGCTCCTCACTGCACAGGAACCACAAGGGACAGACACAGCCTTCCTCTCCCCCACCCCAGCCTTTTTTGGGATGTGATGGACAAGTACGATTGTATATATTCGAAGTGTATGACATAATGTGTTGATACACGCGTGTGCTGTGGAATGATGAGCACGCAGTCAGGTTGGTTAGCAAATCCATCGCCTCGCTGAGTGGGATGAGAACCCTGAAGACGTCCCTCCCCGCCAGCGTGGAGGGTGCAGTGCAGTGATGTGAATGGTTCCCCGGAACCTACTCAACCTGTACCCGCAAGTCTGTGCCC
>PVJI01000458.1:0-11266 GCA_004026765.1 Micronycteris hirsuta | reverse complement strand
CGCTTTATTTAATCATTTGTTGGCAGATCCTTAGATTGTTTTCATATCTTGAATATTGCAAATAATGCTGCAGTAGACATGGGGGTGCAGATACCCCTTTGAGATCAAATGTGGCCTTTAAGATGGCATGATGTGGGACTTGGGCTGCTGCCAGGCGGGGCCCAGGAAGGAAAGGAGACTGTGTGCCATGGCCAAGAGCAGAGATTGGGGCTCGACTGCTTGGGCTGGAATCCTGATTGCCATTGAGGGGTGGCCTTGGGCAAGCTACCTCGCCTCTCTGTGCCTTAGTTTGCTGGACATAAGGCTGACGCTTTGCTTGGCAGGGGTGTGGTTGGGGTGAATTACGTGGGCGTGGGGAAAGCCTGCTGGGAGCATGGGGTGTGGTGGCTGTTGTTACTACAAAGAGAGAACAAAAGCCTAAGTTGTGGGGCTCAGGAGAATGTGTCGAAGCACACGCCTGCACGCACACACACCCCCCAGAGAGGACAGCTCTCTCCTTTAATTAAGGTCACATGACTGTGGTGGTGAAAAAATTCTGTCCGTGAGCCCAGCCAGCTCCACGGTCATTTTACTGAGTTTTATCACCATCAGTGAGACTTAAAATATCTGTACCAGTAGAAATTGTAGAGTAAATAGTAGCTTTGTGAAATAATTACTTATCTAAAATATTTTAATAGCTAACCAATCTTTATTGCTTTGTAAATTTGTTTTAAAAGGTAATTATTTCTGAGTTTTAATAATTTAGTCAATTTGTATACCATTGGTTTATAAATATATAGCATTTCTTTTGCTTATAAATGAAAGTTATTTCAGTCTGATTTATGTTGTCTTTTGCTCACTTCTTTCAATAAGATTCTTCTGTCCAAATCTCAGGGACCTCCTCTTTTCAACTGATGGTGGCAGCTCAGCGGCCATTAAAGTCTGGTGAAAGCGTTCATCCTGTCTCTGCTCTTCCTGTCTCCCAGCCTCCACGCTCCAGCCTAGGGAGAAGCAGTTGCTAGAGGAGCGGCGTGTGGACGGCAGGAGAGCTCTGTGTCTCTAACAAGTCTGCTCTGTGCAGCTTCCGGGGGCCAGACTGGCCAGGCTGAGAGAGAGCGAGAGCCTTGTGAACGTCGTTCCCTCTCTGTAAGGCTCAGCTCCTCTCTGTAATTAAGAATTGTTCAGATTCATCATGAAGTCAGTGCTGAAAGGTCCGCACGAAACTGGCTTTGTGAAAGGAATGATGCTTTATTTAGCAACTGCCCAAGTTATGGTGTGAATTCCTGAGCTGGAAATAAATGCATTTCCCTGGTTGGCAAGCAGCTGTTCCTGTGAATAACCAACTGGCCTAGGAGAGCTGGAGCTGGGAGGGTGGGCGGGGGGCTGGCCAGAGGCTCCAGGATGCTCTGGATGTCCAGGCCCAGCCCTCCCTCCCCCGACAGCTCCTCTTGTCAAATGTAGCTGGCGAGGGGGCTGCTGGGACACCCTGAATCCCCAGGGCCTCTCCAAATTGCCTTGTTCTCAGGTTCTCCTCCTTCTCAATATTTCTTGAAACGTGTGCTGGAGCCTTTGTCATATGGTGATGGATAGAGGCCGTGCAAGTGGAGAAGAGTGCCCAGTCTTAATATCTCTTTTCCTTTCCTGGTGGCGAGGAGGCTGCGGGATATTGAGAACGCTCCAAACCCCACTCCCTGTGGAGCCTCGGGCATGTTTATCACGGTGCCAATAAACCCAGCGCGATTTATGGCTCTGCTTTTTAATTCATTCAATTCTCTGTTCATTGGGAGCTTAATGTTGTTGATCTATTTTCTCTTGAAACAAATAAAAACAATATGTGCTGACACTGGCTGGGACTTTTGACATGGACCAGAGAGGTCAGCATTTAATTTTATATTTATAGACTACATGGACAATATTATCTGTATTAAAAACTGCTCACTCAATCCTTGTCATTTTACAACTTGGGTCAGAGGCTCCTGTCTCAGAGCTGGGTTTTCTCTTCTGCTCTCCTCCTTTATCTCTCTCCTCCCCTCACCCCTGTCCAGCTTTCTCCCTATTTCTTCTTCTGCTCCTGGATGACCTTTTCTTTCTTCCTTTGTTGCTCCAGGTCTGTGTGTGACATGTGCTCATCCATCCTCTCTCCCTCCCTGCCTCTCTTACACACACCCGTGTGTGCACACACATGCACACACTCACACACGCATACCTTCTCCCTTTGCTTCCATCTCTTTTTCTCTTTGATCCCTCCCCTCCCCTCATCTGTATTATGTTTCTCTCCCTGGAAGCACCGTTATATAGGCCAAGAGTGAGGATGCTGTGGATTTGATGTTTTGGTGCATCCTCTCGGCTTTTGCTCTGGGGTTGGTGCTCTGGATTTGGGGAGGAGGCAGGAACAGAGGGGTGCTAGGGCTGAGCAGTTCAGAGTTTGGACAACGAGGGAGCCCTTGCGTGACTTCTGGGCTGACCCTGCTCTGGAAGCGCCATCCTGCAACCCTTACGCCTGCGGTACCGTGGGGGCAGCTGCAGGAGGCTGTGCTTGTCAGGGGGGCGGCTCTCCCCAGCTCCTGTCCCCTGAGTTTATCCAGCAGGGGTCACTGGCAGGGATGGGCCATATTGCCTTATGGTGGATCTAAACAATCGAATGTTTGAAAAATGAAACTGAGGAGCAGCAGGAAGCAGCCATGGGAAGAATCCTGCTGTCCTCCAGCTTTCTAGTTTGAACCAATGAGTTAAGTTCCTTGTGGCGCCACCTCTGCCTCTTAAAGTGAGAGTAGGGATGGGTCTAGTTTCGGGCTGGGGGTCAGAGATTGAGGGTGGCCTTTGGGGGGCATGTGGCCTGAAATGTGGATGTGCATAGCAAACAGAGGATACTGATTATCTACATTGTTTTCTGGTTATTTGGAGGGGACATCGTTTTAGTTCAACAGCTATATTAATAAAGGCATTTTTAAAAATAACCTGTTTGTGAAAATACAAAGCTGGGGAGATCCGTTAGAAATGTGGCCATTTGGATCCTGAGTCAGTCACCTCTTGGTGAGGTGAGGTGTTTGTTCTCTGGAACCTTGTCTGTGCGCCTGGGGCAGAAATGTCCCCAACTCGCCTTGGTGTCTTTTTGGTGACTGTCTGCTCTAGTCTGAGTGGCCTGTGGTGTGTAGGCCAGGAGGGGTGTCTTTCAAAGGGTTTTATGAATGATGCC
Organism: Micronycteris hirsuta; assembly: GCA_004026765.1. Classification (NCBI taxonomy): domain Eukaryota; kingdom Metazoa; phylum Chordata; class Mammalia; order Chiroptera; family Phyllostomidae; genus Micronycteris; species Micronycteris hirsuta. The sequence continues at coordinate 8,091 of PVJI01000458.1, read as the reverse complement.
CCCATTGGGTCAGCTACCAGTGGTGTAGCTGGGGTCTCTACTAATTGGAACTGGGCTGCCTCTGCCTGCGGACGCCCCTCCCATGGTGTCTGTGTCCTCACCTGTGAAATCAGGGTAATGATGCTGCTCCATCCACAGATGACAGGAGGATTAATTAGATGCTATATTTAAAAGACTTTAGATCCTTGGAGGAAAGTGCAGTGTAACTGATATCTAAGAAGATAAAATATTTAAGCCATTGCCTCCAGGGGCCGTTAATCTTATTGTATTTTCAGCATTTTAGAAATTTTGTATGAAAACATCCTTTAAGAAAGCTTCTCTTCCCAGACAGCTGGGAGAGAAACACTTCCTTAGAGAGCGCAAAACTTGGCGTTATCCTCCCAAATCAGCCTCTCCCTTCCTGGTCAGCACTGGGCCTTCCGAGACGGTGGGAACATGTGGCTGTCCTGAATCTCTGGCCTTTCTCATGGGCCAGTGTCAGTGGAGTGAACCTGTGGCCTCACGAAGCTGGAAAGAGCGATGCAGATGTCCAGACACGTCAGGTCACCCAGGCTGGTCCTGGACAAACAGAAATTTTACATCTAAGCAAATAATGAAAACATTATTTTTAAATGATATAATTTCTTCAATTAACATTGTAAACACATGTGGTCTTGAGCTGGATGAGATTTAACTCAGATCAACCCTCTTGCTTTAGATGAAGAAGCCGAGATCTGAGGAGATTAAGTACTTTTACCAAAGGCTTTTTGGGACAATGGAGACCAGTCCCTGGGCCTCCTAATTACAAGGATGCTAAAAAACCTTAAGTTTCAGGACCCCAATTCCATGCATCCTTTTCTATTTTAAAAAGCCCCTATGGCTCTTTCTGTATTTGTAATGTGATACTCTTTTTTTTTTTTTTTCAAGAGGGCAGCTAAAAGCGTACAAGTTCCGAGTCCACCATACCTGGGTCTGCCTTATACTTCGGTCTTCCCAGTTGGAATGATTTTCACTTTCAGATCCATGGTGTCCAAGGCAGGTAATTGTGGTTGCACATGGCAGCAGCCCAGCTCAAACCAGCCTGAACGGGAAAGGCAGATGATCAATTCATGTCACTGAAAGTGGAGGGTACAGGCGGCTTCAGGCATAGCTAGACCAGGAGCTCCACCAGCCAGTACCACCTGTCTCCCTCTGTCCTTCCTCTTTGCCTTCCTCTTTGTTCTCCACATTGCAGTACTGCCAGGAAAGTTCCCTCCCGATAGTGCCAGATTGTCCCCCCGTGATTCCCGACTTCAGCCTTCCAGCTTAGTGAGCCCCCAAACAGGCTATTTCCAACCAAGTCCCCACAGAAAGACTGTCAGCGGACAATCCTGAAGGACTTACCGCTGAACTCATCAGTTTAGCCAGGGAGCGAATGGGCCGGTTGGCTAAGTCAAGTCTCTCTGAGAGCTGGGATGTGGATTCAGTTCCTCCCAAGTCATCTGGACAGAGAGGAGAGAAGGGCTGGTTTCCCACCGAAGACCAGTGGGCGTTCCTAGAAGTGGGGACAGTGAATGCTGGGCTGGCTGAGTTCAAAGACACTTGGTGCTCATGGTTTTGTACATTGTTCTCTCTCAGAGCATCAGCCTCAGTGTGTCCCAGATCCTGTTTCCTGTTCACATGATTTAGATGCTGAGAGCCGTGACCAAGCCAGACAGACAACCAGGGGCCAAGCGGGACTGTATTTCTGCTGGTGGACGGCCACATGGGCTGAGGAGCAAGGGCCTGAGCCTTCTGTGCACTCCCACCCCGGCACTGTGCTCTGCATAATTTCCTGGAATTTAGACTAATCCCAGGCAAGAGCCTTGAATGATCTGAGATGAATTCGCCACACAATGTAACGAAGACTCAAATTAGATGCCAAATTGTAGACAAATAAGAAAGGTTGCATTCCTGCACATTAATAAGTGGGTGAAGATTCACACTCTCTGCGTGTTCTCTGCAGGTAGCACCACCCACAGGAAACTTCTGATACTTGGGCAGTCAGATAAGGCACTGGGGTTATTTGCCTTTTCCTTAAATCAGGACAGTAGGAAGGATGATCTCCGTGAGCCAGGCTCCGGGATCCATGACATCTGGGCACTTGGGAGAGCAGGGCCGCGTCGCAATGTACTGGGCACATTCAATATAATTGAGCCCTTGGATTCCTGACGTGACACAGCTCTCCTGATTATCACACTGCACGTCCAAGGAAGTCAGACTTGGGTGAGCGAGGCTCCTGTCTGGCGACCTTTATTTTGGTGGAGAGCTAGCAGGCACTCCATGTGCAGAGAGGGTGCTCTCTAGGGGGTCTGCATCCTAATCAGACTTCGCTCCCATCATTGTGTGTGATCGAAAGAAGAGTCACATCGCATCTTTACCTGATGATTTGTACAACGTTCTTAGATAATGGAAGGAAAGTGATGCAAGTCAGTCCTCAGTTCGGGGCTGACAGAGCCCTGTCCTTGCCCCCCTTCCTACCAGGCTTGCAGCTGCGGGTAACTGCGCTTAAAAGAGAGCAGACAGGGGGCCGTGGAGGGTGAGCGGTGGCGGTGCTGGTGAGGGTGTGTGCTTTCTGGCTGGGGGAGGACACAGAGCAGGCTCCCCAGGCTGAGCGGGCCGGTGCCAGGCCGTCTGTCGCTAAGCACCTGGCGGCTGCTGACAGCCCACGAGGTCCTAAGCCTCTCCTGGCCTTGTCCTCAATCCATGAGCCATCATCTTATGCAGGGGGTCCCCCATGCCATGCCCTACCATGAGGAGTGGAGAGAACAAGATGGAAGAGCCCAGGGAGTAGGCGGGGGGCACCCCCATCAAGGAGGAGGAGGAGCTGCTGGAGCGCTGGAGTCACTCGACCCAGCGTCCCCCTCTGAGTCAGCGCTCAGAGCGTTCCCAGAGAGAGGCAGGGTCTGGCTGGCAGTGGTGGAATACTTTTGAATGGGAATACCCCTTGCCGCATGGGTTCTCTACGTTGCCACAGGACCCACCACTCACAGCGCCTGCTTTACAGCCGGTGCGACACCCCTTTGTCTGAGCACATTTGCATCCTTCACACGAGTGAGACTGGCGAGGAATCACAGACCCCAAAACAGCTCCGTGGGGATGCTCTTGGCCTTCCTGAGAAAAAAGATGACAAACTTCACCTTTTTCTTGATCTGTGACAATCAATCCTAGCCAGCCCATCTCCTTTCTACTGTCTTCTCAAATCCCATCCTGCAGAGGAGTCTTCCTAAATCAGCTCCCTCCACACTCCCCACCTGTGCCCCAACCCTTCAGAGATGCCCATCGCCTCCTGATGACAGATCTCTCAGATGGTTCAGGACGCTCCACAGCCTGGTCTCCACACACCACCCCTTCCCCACCAGGACACAGCCCTCCTACTGCTCCTGTGCCCATTAAGAGTGTAGAAAGCACGTGCTCCAGGTCTGTGTCCAGAGACTTTGGGAAATGCAGGACGGAACTATAAGGCTGCTCAGAACTCTTGCGCTGTTTCTGTGGGCATGGAAAACCATTCTCTCTCTCCTTGGGCCATGCTGAGGGCCACAGGACCTCTGAGAGACCCTCTCGAGTCCAGCTGCCATTTCTACGCATGTCTGTCCCCTCTCTGCAATGCATCTCCTCGCTGGGCTTCGAGGAGACATGGCTGTGGTACCCGGTGCTTTCTTCCCAACCTGCTGAGACTGTAGGGGCCATCTTCTAAGGAAGGAATGGTTCTCAGTCCCAACTGTAACTTAAGCTCAGCTGGGAGCTTGAAAGATCCTGGCAGCCGGGCCATGCCCCAGAACAACCAGATCAGAACTCCTAAGGGTGGGACAGGACATGGGCAGTTAGTCCAGCGTGTGGCCACGATGCAGAACGCTGCTCCCAGTTCATGGCCCCCAGCCGAGCTCCTTGGTGTGTGCTCAGGCCTCATTCCCAACTAATGAAATGAGAAGCTTCAAGCTTATTTTATTGGCCATCAGTATTTTTATAAAGCTCTCAGCAGTGTCTGACCGCTGATCCACAGCAATGTCCAGGAGGTTCTTTTAGGTCGGACTCCAAGAGGACAAGGAACGCCTTAGCAGAAAGTGACCTGTCCTATGTAATGGCATGAAGACCACTCCGTTCATAGTCCCACAAAGCTGCAGCCTGGCCCAGGGCGGAGGGCTCCAGCACCCTGCATGAAAGAAGCAGAGAGCCAGCGCATGCTTGGCCGACCACGTTGGCATTTTGGTCTCAGTTTGCAGATTCTGAGTTCCAAGTGAACCCTCACCAGCTGTGTGGCTGGAGTGGCCCATTTCTCCCGGCTGGCAGAGTGTCTGCAGTTAGTCACATGTGCCTCCCATGTCTTCTCTTCTGTGCTAGGTGCTGCCACTCTTTCTGTTCCCACAGAGACATCCTGGTCCCCACTGTATGGAAGTTTTGGACAGAGGATGCTATGGGGCGAGGTAGGGGGAGGTGGGTCATATTGCCCTGACTTTTAGCTGGAATATCACCTCCTGTCTTGAATCCAACTGGAAATACCTCCCTGGACAGGGTCATGGCCACTGCTTGTGATTTTACCATGCCGCCATTTCAACCTCACGAGGTGGGTGCCATGTAGGCCAGGGCGCTATCTCACGATTGCGATTTAAAGTTTATCACCCGCGAATACTGGTCTAGGTCCTAGCCATTGTCATTTATTCTGCAGCTTCTCATTAAGCATTTTACAGTTCTCAAACTTTAATAACTTTAGTTATGGGTAGGATAAAAACAATCTTCCTGGTAATGAGCAGAGAGTTCTCTTCTCATAAACGATGCTAGACTTGGATCATGTTTTCCAAAGTACACAATTTTCCTTCTCTCGTACAGTGGCCATTTCCCCTGCAGGATCTAAATGATAATGCTCTAACCATGTAATGCAGGTACCCTAAAATTTAATGGATTTGCTTTTAAATGCCACTTAGATATTGTTTCTATCCTACCTATAACACAAGTTATTAAAATTTAACAGTAAAAAAGATTTTATGTAGACCTGTATTACAATGTAACAGATAGGCAAGTTCAGCCTTGCTTTCAGTGAGAACGCCGTGTGCATGAGAGTGTAGATGCCACGTGAGCATGGCTCCTTCATTGCTGAGGACCCTGGCCCAAACCTGTGCCCCGTGATGTGTTCAACATCACGGAACTGGTAGAAACTGGAAAAACACTGTTCCTCCCGCAGATAGCTCAAAGGCAGACGGCACCCCTCCTGGTACAGTTGCCAATTTCCTGGGACCGCCGCCCACTTGTACGAGCCCGTTGATTACTCAGATTTAGAACGAGCACCCTCTTAAGTTTTATCCTTTGTGCCTGGAGAAACCCAGTGACGCTGAGTGTTCAGAAGCTTAGTTTCTACTGGCCTCACTGGTGCCTTGGAGAGGAAGCGCGGTGGTGCTAACATTTCCCGACATGGCGTTAGCACGGGGCACACAAAAACCGGTTCCCGCCCTGCGAGCACGTGTCTGTGTGCGCGCCCAAGTGCACAGGAGCTCCCAGGCAGTCAGGAGCCAGGCCTAGAGGAAAGGCGTGAAAGCATGCGTTTCCCTTCAGGCTGGAAGACTTGCACTGGAAGAGAAATGGGCAGGGCTTAGTGAGGTCCCTGTGCATCATGTAGTTGGGGCTCCATTGGTTGTGTGGTTTATAGCAGAGTAATCCCAGCTTTGGCGAGCACACTCTTGTGTTCCGGGGTGGTTTGGTGTTGGGTCTGTGGGGTCTCAGTCAGTGAAGCAGAGAGGGGCTCTGAGCCAGACTTCTTGTACGTGAATATATTGGCGATCTTATCTCCGTTATCAGACCAACATTCCACTCAGACTGAATTTCCGTGAATGTGGGGGCAATCATTTGATTATAAACCATCAATAATGCCCAGCAGACTGATGAAAATAATGGTGAGTGGCTTAATTAACAAAGCAGTGGATGTACATCCTAAGTCTACAGTTTCTGATGGAAATAAATCCCATTCACAGATACACATGCCCTGTGCACAGTAGGTCTTTAGTGGCCAATTCAGCAAATCTGGTAGACAAGACACAGCCATCAGTCCACTTGAGTCTGCCCAGCTTGGCCTCTGAGTATAAAATAATCCACCTTTGTGGTGCTCTGAGTTCAACATCTTCACCGCCATGGTGAGACATTAACTGGTCAGTCAGGACTGGGCAACGGGTCTCCCTTAGGTCGGGAAATGGCACATCAAGAGCACCTGTGATCTGGAACGTGGCCCCACTGAACTTGCTGGGCCAAGTGCAGCATACCTGCATTTAGAGCCCTAAATGGCATGGCCTTGCCCTGTATCTTGCCACATAATAAATTGTAGCCTTCACATTAACTGGTCAGGCTTCAGTGACAACCGAAGAGCAGCCTGCCAGTGGGGCCTGGATCGATAGGGCCTTCTATTTATAGGATTGTTACAAATGGAACTTTTATTTAAATGAGACAATGCTGAGGAGTACACAGAAAATCAATCTGATAAAATACAGTAAAAGAGTTTAATTTGGGCTGGATACCCAGTGTGCACGCGTACTCACACACACGCACACCGACACACATTTACACCCACTCATGCTTTCCCCTGAACTACAAATGTGTGGCAGGGAAAGGTCAGCACCTCGAAAATGCCCTAGAAAATCACACTCTGAGAATGTGCTGGAAGGAGGCAGGAGGAAGCACCATGGGAAGGTGCTGGCCTGGGTTTCCGAGGAGCCTGGCCCGTGTGGCTCCGTGACTGCCCTGCTGTGTGGAGAAGAGCCTCCCTGCTCTGGGGCCTCTCCCGCCACTTGCAATGTGCCCCCCAGCTCTGACCCTCCGTGGTTCCCCAGAAGGGATGTCACTGTGAGGGAACAAGGACAAAAGGAGAAATACAAGCTTGAAGCCTTGTCCACCCCTGATTCCTAGATCCAGACAACGAGGACTTGAGGACCTTGGACACAGGGAGGCGGGGTTTCAAACACCAGCCCCTCCACCACTCTGCAGGCTTGATCAAGGGGGTGGGAAGGAGACACTTATCTGGAGCTGTCTGGTAAAGAGCACACATGTGGGCTCACTGGGTGTTCCCCACCACCGATGGGCGGGGCGGGGCGGGGTGTGGAGGGTTCACTGCCCCTGCCTGGGCCTCCCGTTCATCCTCTGCAGATGCAGACGGTGCTGCATCTGCTCCTGTCAGTCGTGCTCCCGGCCCCAGGGAGTGGCCTTGCCCCCGGAAGTAGATAACAAGGAGCACCTGAGCCAGTCAGAAAGGTAAAGGTGTCAGGCTGCTCATGGCTGATTGCAGACCCCATCAGCATCCCCTGGCACCACCTCCCACACCCATCTGGGCAGGAAAGTGGGGCGTGCTGGGCTGGCCCCAGACTCGCAGGTGCACTGTCAGTTGTCAGCTGGACTGAAGGACAGAGGTTGGCAGTGGCCACTGTCCCATTGCCAGGACTTGTCCTGAGCTGTCCTCTGCTCTGTTTTCCGGTCTGATGTTGTGTAATCTGCAGCAGCACCGGAGTGCTATGTTTATTGCTGAAGTTCAGTGCACATTCATTTCAGGATGTAGGTTTTCTTTCCAGGGATGGACCGATGTTCTGTGCAGGGTGAGGCTGGGCCACTCGGGCAGAGGAGACACTTGTGCAGTGCAGCTGGGTGATGGCCTTTCCTCTGGGGATGTTTTTCCAGGGCAGGGGCAGGTGAGGCATTTGATTCCTCTTCAGGATGGGTCTATTTGCTGTAATCTTGGGAAATGAAGTTTATCTTTAATAGCACAGAGACTTCATCTTGCATATTAGGAGCTTACCAGGTATTAAGTAATTCAGATCATAAATTCTCTTCAAAGTGACCATCATTTCAGTATTTTATTTTTTTTCCCCTTGGAAGGAAGGGAAACATAAAAGCAAGCTTTGGAGACTTCCGGCAAGATGGCGGCATAGGTGAATGCGCCATGCCTCCTCGCACAACCAAACAAGGAAAAAACCAGAAATTTACCTAACCAAAAACAGCCAGATCTGACAGAAAATCAAATTGAGAGGAAGTCCGACAACCAAGGAATTAAAGAAGATACATTCATCCAGTCTGGTGAGCTGGGAGGAGCAGGGCGGAGGGAGAGCGCTCGGCGACTCTGCC